>JARQZK010000163.1:97500-141626 GCA_030704885.1 Cynegetis impunctata
TTTGAATAAAATTTTTCCATCGTTTCTGAAGGTATTTCCAACTTCTGAAGTGATGAAAGTGTCGATATTATTAGTAGATAGTCACAACGTTACTGTCAAATAGTAATCATGACATGCTTAGCAAATACCAAGGGGATAGGTACCATGTCCAAGGAACATTTTCACAAATAAGTCCTCATAAGTCCTAAACTTGACTAGTTAGGTAAAGGTATGATATACATAGATAAAATGGAAATTCTAGCAGCTTTCCGAATTTTCAATAATATACAGGGTATTCCATTTGAAATAACCAACTTATAGTCACTTTTTCAAGCTAACGAAATAACTGTATTTTTTGACCACCCTGTGTTGAAATAACGGAGATGAGGCTGAAATGTAGGAAGCCCCTAAGTATCAACAAACTTAAACCGAAATTTCGATATTATTGTATTTCTTAGCTCAAAGATATCAGAGTTTTTAGAGGTCTTGATTTCCGACGAAAAAAAAATGAAAATAATTTATATTTCGAAAACGGTAACAGATAGGTATAGAGAAATATCATGAAAAATTGTTGGGAAATTGTTGGAGATTCTAAAAATAATATAATATACAGGTAGTTCTATTTAAAAAATCAAAGTTGCTTTCTAATAGAAGTGGCAACACCGCATTACCGAAAATATTTTAGTTGGGTAGAGAATGTCCGACTATGCCCTCCTTTAAATTTTCAAAGTGATCCGTTGTATGGTTCACCAGAAACGTCTAATGTGCCATCCACCGTGAATCACCCTGTATATATATATATATATATATATATATATATATATATATATATATATATATATATATATAACTATATGTATATATATATATATATATATATATATATATATATATATATATATATATATATATATATATATATATATATGTGTATTTATGTATGGATGTAGAATCCCAGCACTGCGCCGCACTTGAGAAGTGAAAATAATTCTACTAATTTGAATGCATTAATTTTCTTAATTTTATGGCTCCTAAAAATTATGACATGAAAATTAATTTCTGCTTTTATTGCTAATTGTTGAATTTTTTTGCCTGTAGATGAAATATTCTGCTTCTTCATCAGTCCCTATAATACTGAACTAAAATTCAATTGTCTTGGTCAAGTTTCATTGTGGATATTATCTTAATGTTCAATATTCGAAATCGAAAAAGATTTAATCAATGTTCGAGCAGGTGCATGCAATTTAGGTAATAGTTTTCTGTTAAATTTTATTAAGAATAGAGTTCTATAGTTAGTTCATGTGAAGAATGGAGCTTTTATGAAGCTTAGTGTTCAAACAGAGTGAAGTTCGGTTAATCACTGTTGGAACAAGAAGTTTGAACCACTTTTAACTTTACTTATTAGGTTTAGGTTAACTGTAGAGGCTAATACTTAAACAATTATCAATTATCAAAATTAATTCAAAATTAATATTAAGAGCTTGCCTATCCATTTCCTTTAAAATTTAATTTTTTTTTACCGAAAATAAATGACTATTGCATTGTATCACTGTACCAATAGTGAAGTGACGTAGTTTTAAAACCAGACTTACACCTCCTGGATCGCTATTTTCGAGGCCAATATATATATATATATATATATATATATATATATATATATATATATATATATATATATATATATATATAAAATGAAGTGAACTAGGACATTTATTTGAAACTAATCAAACAAACCTCCTAGCGGAGCTGGTTATATGAGTTCACGAAACATCGAAATGCCTCCATATACCTTGGACGGTGTATGTTAGAAACATTGAGTTGTTTATCACAATCAATGGAAATGATAGACAGTCTGTTTCGCCCTTATTTGGGGCTCATCAGTATCATCCATCCATCGAAAGTGATAACCAACCAAATATGTCTAACGGCGTTATATTTTCCTTCCAGTGACTATATGGCATATAAATATGACACAGCGCCACCAGTCGGAAACAAATGAACCACATCTTACAGATAGATGAAAACATTTCGGCAACGAGAACTCGTACGTCCTGACACCCGAAGGTGGTTACTATATTCGCTAAGCAAGAGTAAAGTTGACACATCAATTCGATGTAATGCAACATTTACACACCGCAAGTAACAAGCGCTCCAATTTTATTCCTTTTACAGGAAGATGGATGGATGATACTGATGAGCCCCAAATAAGGGCGAAACAGACTGTCTATCATTTCCATTGATTGTGATAAACAACTTAATGTTTCTAACATACACCGTCCAAGGTATATGGAGGCATTTCGATGTTTCGATGTTTCGTTAACTCGTATAACCAGCTCCGCTAGGAGGTTTGTTTGATTAGTTTCAAATAAATGTCCTAGTTCACTTCCTTTTATTGCCACGAACGTGTATCGATAACACGAAGAATTCTGTCTTATATTCATTTGCTACCTGTAAGAGGAATAAAATTGGAGCGCTTGTTACTTGCGGTGTGTACATGTTGCATTACATCGAATTGATGTGTCAACTTTACTCTTGCTTAGCGAATATAGTAACCACGGGTGTCAGGACGTACGAGTTCTCGTTGCCGAAATGTTTTCATCTATCTGGAAGATGTGGTTCATTTGTTTCCGACTGGTGGCGCTGTGTCATATTTATATGCCATATAGTCACTGGAAGGAAAATATAAGACCGTTGGAAATATTTGGTTGGTTATCACTTTCGATGGATGGATGAGCCCCAAATAAGGGCGAAACAGACTGTCTATCATTTCCATTGATTGTGATAAACAACTTAATGTTTCTAACATACACCGTCCAAGGTATATGGAGGCATTTCGATGTTTCGTGAACTCGTATAACCAGCTCCGCTAGGAGGTTTGTTTGATAAGTTTCAAATAAATGTCCTAGTTCACTTCATTTATTGCCACGAACGTGTATCGATAACACGAAGAATTCTGTTATATATATATATATATATATATATATATATATATATATATATATATATATATATATATATACCTATATATTCGTGTTATCAACATTTTTCTATGACCGCCGTCATTTTTATTTTTCTTGGTTTTTAAAGATTACCGCGCCTCTTTGAGTGAGTTAGAGGATTGCAATATGTTACGTGAATTTAGTTGACTTTAGGGAGATAAACATTGGTAGTTTCAATTGATTTCTTTCACCGCCGAAATTTTTATGATGCGTTTCTGACGATTTTTGAGTATTGTACATCTCTACAACCTCTCCAAATTCAGTAAAAAGGCTGTGGATTACGTGAATTTAGTTGACTTTAGGGAGATAAACATTGGTAGTTTCAATTGATTTCTTTCACCGCCGAAATTTTTATGATGCGTTTCTGACGATTTTTGAGTATTGTTCATCTCTACAACCTCTCCAAATTCAGTAAAAAGGCTGAATATTTTTACTAGAATTCGGTTGATGTAAGGTAGATGTTATTTAGGAGTTTTAAATCTTTTCCCTTACTTACGCAATTTTTATTTTGAAATTTCATGAGATTTTGCCGTTTTCAAGCTTTATGCCTCTCCAAACTGACCTTGCGGGTTACAAATAAAGAAAAATGAGGTCCTTATGCTAGTTGCACATTACACAATTTCGCCCGTGTGGGAAAATACCGCATGAGCAATTTTTCTTAGTCGACTGATAAAGAGTATGGCCGGTTTCACATCGTACGATTAGTACAAGGGCACGGTTTTTAGCCGTGTTGCAACCGTCCATTGCCACTAGAGCCACACGGAAGACGATTGCGTCTTTTTTTTCCGATGACTATGAATTACCCACAATGCAAAAATTTGTTCGCGATCCATAATTACATCTACGACTGGTTTCCTTTCAACAGAATAAATGAAAATGTTGATTTTGAACGATTTAAAACCGTCCAATGTGAAAACTCACAGATCACGATAAAAACTCGTGCGGTTTTTTCCCGCACGGGCGAAACCGTGTAATATGCAACTGGCGTAAAGTCTTGTTCGCATTAGGCTAGTAATTTAGTCTAGTGGCCAGTAATTTATTAACTTAAATACTCGCAACTGCCCAAACATCGTTCGCACTTCAGTCCAGTACAATTCACAAGTGAGTGGTTCTTCAAGATGAACATTCTGCAACGCAATAAAGTAATCTAACTGATTAAGCTGATCGTTAAAGCTCTTTTCAGAAGTGGTGCCAGTGGTGGACGAGGAAATCTGTGTGATTAGTAAAAAGAAACTATGGGTATGAAAATGGATCAATAGAAGAGATAAAATAGGATCTACGAATTCTCTTCTGAAGGAATTAGCATTGAAATACCCCAAAGAATACTGCGGTACTTTGAGAATGTCCGAAAATTGTGTGAAGTTTGTTTGTTTTTATAATGTGGGTACTTAACACTTCTCAAGCACTCATGTTCTACATATTTGGAAACAAATTTTGCAATTGTTTCTTCGCTCCAGCGAAACATTTTTGCCGTAACTAATGCACTCGACTAATTTAGGCCGGTTCAGATTTGTTTAGCTGGTGAAACAATGAGTAGTAACGCGTGGTGAGGGACGCTACTCGGCCGAGAAAATAGAACCAAATGGATTAACACGACTAAACGATTTACTAAACGACTCTACTAAATTTTTGTAGTTCGGACACGTTCAGTTACTAAATTACTCGCCGCTCGACTAAATTACTAGCCTAATGCGAACCTGCCTTTAGTGTCAGAGCTCTGCTGCTCACACGTTGTTTTATTGAATTATACGTATCGACAAAAAAAATATTCTATAAAAACATGAAACCTATATCTAAAATAATATCGACATTTGTCGGCATGTGGACGTATTCGGATTATCCATCTGGCTGAATGTATTTCGTTGTATGTTATTTATATTGAAAGAAAGTTTCGCGATTTATTCATTGCCATGATTTGTGATTTGAGTAATTTTTCAGTTCTAGAGCTGTTAGAAAAAAAATTCCAAAGTGATGTAGGTATCTGTTAATTTTCTAAATTGAATTCAAGCATATTATGCGTACATGTATTATTAGTATATTGTATAACTAGCACGGAATGATAGTGATTCCTCATGAGTATGAGGTTTGCAGCATGATCCGTAGGAGAATGCTGAAAATCATACGAGTCGGAAATTAGCATTCTGTGCAAGTTATATACTATACTTTTTCTGCGACTGTAACATGTAATAGAGAAATAATTTAAGCCATCTGATTTTCTATTTGAAGTTTTGAGAATTTTCCAATGTTTACATTCTGTTAATATTCAGCGTGGTGTTTAATTAGAAAAGTTGAAGACTTCAATTTTCGAAAAAATTCATTGAAATATGCAAGTGATACAATTTCTGAATTTGACGCGCTAGACTTTTCCATTTGGCAATCTGTGAAGAATTTTTAGGCTCTCACGTATTTTTCTTAGGTTATTTCTGGGATTAAAATCACAAATACCTATTTTACGGCTTCAATTATTTCTGAAGGTATTTGTGGAATTCGGGACTTCCATTGTCTATAAGGTATTAGTAAAGTTCGCAAGGAATTTAGCAGAAAGAAAAAACTAATTTCAAAAAAATAGTAGAATTTAATGGAATATCGGAATTTGAGAAGAGAATAAAATGAGATTAGTAAATAATAAGTTAGAAAATAGTAGAAATATATAAAATTATAAAGTTAAAATACAAGACGTTTCGGTAGGTTGGGTATCTCTAACAGTTCTCAAGTATACATTGATTATCAGAGGAAAAAAGGAAACAAATGTGTTTCATTCCCCCCCCTGAAATATGTGCCAGGGAGGCGGGCAGCTTGAGTTTGGGATTAACTCCTTCAGCCAGATCAGAGGATACACTTGTATGTACAAGTGCATTAAGGATAGGAGAGATGACATACTTATAAGAAGAATTCTAGTAAAAATAATTCTGCAGCAGTCCTTTTTCAAATGATTAAAGTATCGTCCACGTATCTTAGCCACATCTTCAGTTTCACAGGAGATGTTTCTATCACTTGGTCTTCGAATTACTCCATGTAAATATTTGCTATTACTGGTAAAAACGGTGATCCCATTGGTAATTCTTCGTCTTGGGAGTAGAATTTCTCTTTTATCTGGGAATAAGAGTTATAAATTCAACATCCCAAAGGATCAACTACTCCTTCAATGAGTATAGATGTTCTATCTTTCAAAGTCTCCTGTAATTTTGACTTAATGATATCCAGTGATTCTGGGTATATATTACCTACATCGAAACTAATCAGCTGTTCGTTGGGTCCTCGTGTGATGTCCTTGATAATTTCCACGAAAAGGCTGGAGTTCTTCACAGGCTGGATGATTTTCAATAAAAAGTTCGCGAGGTTACTTGTTGATGAATTCCTGGAAATAGTGATAGGCTTGAGAGGTATTCCCTTTTTTGTGCATGTTGGGGGGCCAGTAAAAATGAGGTATCTTGCTGTGGTGTGGTGTAAGTATTGTTCTAGTTTTATCCTCTGAATGATTCTTCTATTTCTTCAGTCTGATAGATCTTTCTCTCGATACTAAGGGTTGAATTCTTTGTAATCGGTCTATATTTATCTTTCTGGAGTACATCCTTGATTTTAATGTCATACATGCAGATGTCCATGATGACTGTGGCGTTTGCTTTATCAGCTGGTAGTATTTCAATTGATTAGTCCTTGTTCAGGGCTCTCAATGCTGATTCTTCGGATTTGGTGATGTTGGGTGTTGGCTTATTTCATTTCTCTAAGGCAGTGCGGACTTTGCAGCGGAATTCTTCCATTTGTTCCTGATCTAGGTGGGCTGTTTCAACTGAACTCGTGATGTCTTATATAGGAGTTTCCTTGGATATAATTGCAAGTTTGAGAACCTTGGCTAAAACTTGTTCGTCCATGGGTGTGAGCCTGTGTGAAAAATTGTTGAATGAAAAAGTTTTACTTTATATATTCATTATTAATGCATCTTGAGTTGCATTATGGTTGATGGTGTTTTATTATGAGAACCACAATTGATTATATGAAATATTATGATTTGAATCCATGTATACTACTAAATGAATGTTTTTCGTGAAATTTCGAATATACTTTGCCCAAAGTTCTTCAGAAATAATTAATTTTTATAGTGTGATAAAGAATCATCAATTAAAAGTTTTGAAATATGTTTATTGATAATTGGCCATCATATCCGATCATAAACCTCCTGCATAAAAAAGCTCGAATTAATAGTTTTAAATCACTTAAACAAATACAGTTGATTTAGACTAGGTATTTCACACTTCAAATTATATCAAATCAAAATAGATAAGCAATAAGTTCACGATATCAGGCCTCGAATTCTCTTCACTTTTCCCACATTATTTTATGAATTTGGATCTTTCCAGCCTATATTTTCGCTGGAGTAAATTTTCACCTACATAAAGCTTCACACTTTCATTTGAAACTAACATTGCTATAGAGAAAATTCAAAAAACTTTCAAATCACCCATATAATTCGTGTTGAAAGTTGGTTTTGAGACGCCATGTTTTGACGTTTTTGACACCTAAGCTCCGCCTCCATGTCAGATCCCAATTTGGAAGTTTAAGAAATTTTGCAATTTTTTGTGGTACTTTGGATAGTATTCTTACCAATCACTTGATTTATACATTAACATGCTTTAAAGCATAATAGGCCAAGCTACAGAGATTTGTAGGGAGCATTTTGTGTGAAAAGTGTTAGAAGAAAACCAGCTGCGCCATTGTTTGTAAAATAGTTCCATATGATATAGTGATATGTTTTTCACTCGACTTTATTATTTATAACATTGTTATTAATAATTTTATGCATTAAATAAATAATACATTAAAATTGCATTTTTTTTTAGATTTTTGCTTATAAAGTGAAAACTATCGTTAATCGTGATTGTTTTCACAGACTAATTGTAAAAAATAAAAAGACGAAGAAAATGAGAGGTCGGACGACTCGATCAGACCCTTAGTTTAAGAGAAAATCGGAAAAAATCAGCCAAAATGCAGTTTTTTCAAAAATTCTTAACTCGGTTATTTTTTGAGTTGTACCGTAGATCCTCCGGCCAGTATTAGTTATTGATATAAACTTCATTTTTGCGAAGATCAGGAACTGTCCGATGCATAGTTTTTGATCTGTGGTCGTTTGATTATGTTACTATGCAATTTTCCAGCAGACCTGAATGCGACAGGTATGGTCCGATTTCAATTTACTAAAAAGATTTTGAAAGTAGAATTCTCATATTTCGAAACGTTCATCTTGGTTTTCCATAAAAACGCTGAGAAATATGTTAAAAATAAAGCTGAACATGACGAAAAACGGCCGAGCGCGTAAGAGTAGTTGAAGAGTGGGGGTAGAGCAACAGGCAAGAAGAAGTATGACATTCGAAAGCGTCGGCATTTTGAACATGACAGTAATTTCTAAACTTTGTCAGATAATAATTGTAAACCCCCACTCTTCAACTACTCTCACGCGCTTGGCCGTTTTTTGTCATGTTCAGCTTTATTTTCAACATATTTATCAGCATTTTAATGAAAAACCGAGATGAACGTTTTGAACTATGAGAATTCAACTTTCAAAATATTTTTAGTAGATTGAAATCGGACCATACCTGTCGCATTCAGGTCTGCTGGAAAATTGCATAGTAACATAATAAAATGGCCACAGATCAAAAACTATGCATCGGACAGTTCCTGATCTTTGCACAAATGAAGTTTATATCAATAACTAATACTGGCCGGAGGATCTACGGTACAACTCAAAAAATAACCGAGTTAAGAATTTTTGAAAAAACTCTTAAACTAAGGGTCTGATCGAGTCGTCCGACCTCTCATTTTCTTCGTCTTTTCATTTTCTACAATAAGTCTGTGAAAAACATCACGATTAATGTGATAGTTTCCACTTTATAAGCAAAAAACTAAAAAAATGCAATTTTTTGCATAAAATTGTTAATAACAATGTTATAAATAATAAAGTCGAGTGAAAAACATATCACTATATCATATGGAACTATTTTAGAAACAATGGCGCAGCTGGTTTTCTTCTAACACTTTTTACATGAAAAAATCTCTGTAGCTTGGCCTATAAGAATAATCGTTTATTTTCAGCTTTAGGACGTAGACAGATATATTTTTTTACGATCTGAACAACATTTCGTTGCCGTTGTGGCATTTATCACGAAAGTTCTTTGTTGAGAAGTTCATCACAACGACATGATCCAGAAATTTCCTATGAATATTTTATGTCAAAAATTGAATTTTTCGCATGAGATTACATTACTTACCTCCATAAATAAAAATTCATCATCGGGCATTTACATTAGGAATGTATTTATTTCTCCTTGTGTGAAAGTTTAAGCTTCATTTGGTTTGTATGCAATCAACTTTGGATATTTCGTATCCACGTTGTCCTTTAAATGTACCATTGGGCGTAGTATCGAATATTTACACCAAAGAGTTGAAGCTTTTAATGATTTTGCTTGGAGTGAAAAAATGTGCCAGTATAATATTTTCTGTATAATTATTTATCTTGTTGTCTCTAACCCACCGCTTATATTGTCTATAATGGTTTTCATACCTGTCTCTAGATTGTTCAGGCAGTAAAGTTGATGATGCTAAATGGGCTTATGCCTTAATATCAGGTGGAGTATTTGGAAATTCAAAATCACTTAAATCGCTCCCCATTCTTCAAAAATTCAATTAAATTCAAAAAATGTAGCTAGCGTGTTTGCACTCAATAGTAAATATCACGGCATCCTACGAAAATTTCATTATTCAGTCAAAAATCGTTTCTAGGAGTTATGATTTGACATTTTTATTCAATAACTTAAAGCGGAAGTAACCTTCACATTTAATTTTTTTCGTAATCCCATACTGTTATTTTGATTTAACGGTATTCAGATGACAATTGAAAAGTCAGTGTTAACGACCGCCGGCCGTTATAATTTTATAACGGCCGGCGGCCGTTAAGGAATCACTTGTTCAAATATTTATTTCAAAACATCATTCTGCTTACAATAACAACATTGAAATCTTGGTCCACATCGAGTTGGGAGAATAAACCTCTGATTTTCATTTCGCATAGGCTAATAATACATCTTCATTAACCACCTTTACATTCTTGCTTTTACGCCACATTTCAAAATTTTCAAATTGCTATTTGATATCGCTCTCGAGTTATTTTCGGCCTGTAATCAACACTCGCTGCACTGCACATGATTCTCCCAATATTTCTAAAGGAATTTGATTTTGTTTCTCAATTTCATCCATGGTCGTCGTTAAAGCGAACTTGAGAACACAAAAAACTGACGTTGTTTATAAAACTGTCAAACTGTTCCATGACAACAGAGTGCACGACGTTGGGATTTTTCTTCAGAATTGCGAGGTACGGGGTTTTTTCTTTCTTCGGAATCAAAATGTAATCTTTCAACGGGATTACGAAAAAAATTTTTCGTAATCCCATACTGTTATTTTGATTTAACGGTATTCAGATGACAATTGAAAAGTCAGTGTTAACGGCCGGCGGCCGTTAAGAAATCACGTGTTCAAATATTTATTTCAAAACATTAATCTGGTTACAATAATAATTATAATAAAACTAACTATTTATTTATTTGAAAAGTAATTTGACAATTGCTATTATTTGAAATGTCTATCTTATTGATTAGAGATTTACCATCTATAGCAACAGTTTTTGAACTTGTTGTCGGTGAAGCCTCATTATTATGAAAAAGTTGTCTCGTTATCTTCATTCTCTTCGAAACTGAATTTTCAATATACGACTCCGCCACCGCAGAGGAGTCCCAACCTGCAAGTTCTTTTACCGATAGTAGATCGCCACCATTTTCTACAAGCATGGTAGCCGAGGATCTGCGAAACGAGTGCCCTGTGTAGAGCTGAGGGTTTTCTAATTTTAAGAATGCTGCAGTTTTCTTTGGAACGCTTCCAATAGTATGAATGCCCACTACTTGTTTTACACATTTACCATTCCTATAACCAATGAAAAATCGCCGATTTTCCAGATTCGAAGGTCGCAAATCTACGTATTTTTGGTATAAACCTTAGGCATCAAAAGGAAGTCCTTCTTTGGGAATGACAAATACCCTATTCTTTTTGTTTTTAGTCATCCTCAATGTAACCAAAACTTTGGTACTGGTGCTTTCAAAATCATCCACACTCAGCTTCACAAGTTCTTCACGTCTACAGGCACCAAAAATTCCACACGTTAATACAACCTTTTCAAGCAACAACCATGTATGATCATTTGCCTCCAACAAAAACTTAATTACTTCTTCTTCAGACAAAATTTTTGATTTCTTTGGGTTGTATCCATCAGACTTTCGTCTCAAGAATAAAAATAATTTTCCAAATCTGAGAATACATTTCTGTTGGTAATACTCTAATATGGTGCAAGATTTAAAATAACTAACCTTGAAATGTCAATGTTGTCATAAACTCTCAAAGCAAGTTTCAACATTGAAATCTTCGTCCACAGCGAGTTGAGAGAATAAACCTTCGATTTTCCTTTCGCATAGGCTAATAAAACATCCTCATTAACCACCTTTACATTCTTGCTATTACGCCAATTTTCAAAATTTTCATATTCTTTTTTATACCGCTGTTGAGTTATTGCCGGCAGTAAATCAACACTCGCTGCACATGATTCTTCCAATATTTCAAAAGGAATTTCATTTTGTTCCTCAATTTCATCCATAGTCGTCGTTACAGCGAACTTGCGAACACAAAAAACTGACGTTGTTTATAAAATTGCCAAACAGTTCCATGACAACAGAGTGCACGACGTTGGGATTTTTTTTCAGAATTACGAGGTACGGGGTTTGTTTTTTCTTCGGAATCAAAATGTAATATTCCAACGGGATTACGAAAAGTCTTTAGCGACACACGGCCGATACGCAAATAACGGATTCGGTTAGTTATAATCCTCGGCTGCGCCTCGGATTACAATATCCAACCTCATCCGTTATTTGCTACATATCGGCCTTGTTACGTTAATAACTATATCAGAATGCAGTATATATAATATGTTCTAGAAATTACGGAAACAATTTCGGTATAATATATTCACAAATTTCATCACTTATAATATAAAAAATCAAATCATGAAAAATAAACAAGTTGACCATGGTCAATTTAATATATTACATAAAGTGAACAAATAAAATTTTTCAATAATTTAAAAAATTATCAAACAACTTTCCAAGGAAGCTGGTTGTATGTATTCCTCAACAAAAATTCTACATTAACAATCCAACAGTGAATTATAGAAATCGCCAAGTCACCCCAACTCAAAATCTGCTTACAGCTGTTTCGATCTTATTAGATCTCATCAGTGCAGCTTATTCGACTCGGAGTGAATAAACAAATTTCTAATTGTTCCCTAATACAAATCGTGACCGAGCTACTATCTGGATAACAACCCAGAGCGCCCTCCCACCAAAGATATTGGAAACCAACAATTCACCGCATAGATCGAAAATGCAGAATCTGGTCAGAAGTATGTTTCTAGAAAAATCAAATGCAATGAAGTTTCGTCAATTATAAATGAAAACTACCTTTAAATTAAATCAAATACATCAGTTGTTCTTAAATTGATTGATTGGTAAATCAGCTATATCATAATTCAGGTAATTCAAATACGACGAACAAAAACTAAATTTGAATTTACTGCGTTCATTATCACAAAAATATTTTGAAAAATATAACACTGCTATTGCAATTTCGGTCACTTGACCATCATCGGGCAGATTGAGTTAAGAACTGAATACATTGAATTATTGATTTGCGCTTACAGGTGGGAAAGAATTATTGCAGGTACCTAAATATATAAGACGACAAGAGAGAGAACACATTTCACGAAGGGCTTATCGAAGTGGATTTCCCAAATTGGTACAATAAAATGTTCTTAGAAAAATCATTATTGTTTGAATACACTAAATAAAGGAGAAGATAGCAAGTCAATCTGGTCGTTCAGCAAGATATCTTTTGCATTATGATTGAGTTTGAAAATTTCTAATGATTCTAAGTAAGTACATTTGGTTCCTTTCGGCAATTTGTGCATGATTTGAAAATTATCTATTTGTGGAAATGGGTGGTGGTTTTCACGGCAATGATTTGAAAACGTTGAATCCGTTTCATTTCTCAAAAAAAATTATTGGTGTTCTTTAAATCTTGCCTTGTCTTTACATACAGGACAAATCAACTTTTAAAAGTTGATTTGTCCTGTATGTAAAGAAGTGTATATATCATCATTGCCGTGAAAACTGTTGAATAAAACGGGTGTTGCGTTCATTTGTTTATTCAATACTATGCAACTCACAATACATGTGATGTCACCTTCAGTGGCGCCATCAACTATTTATGGAAAACGGTGGTAACTCTGATTGACAGACGTTGTTAGTGACAATCGACATCCATGTTTCTTTTTAGTCTATGAACGTATTTCAGTATCAGTTATTAAATAATTAATTGTGAATCCACACTGTTAGTTTTATTAAAACTCTTTAAGAAATCCCATAAAAACCACCACCTATTTCCACAAATAAATAATTTTCAAATCATGCACAAATTACTGAGAGGAACCAAACTTACTTAATTATAATCATTAGAAATTTTTAAACTCGATCATAATGCAAAAGCTATCTTGCTGAACGACCAGATTGACTTGATATCTTCTCCTTTATTTAGTGTATTCAAACAATAATCATTTTTCTAAGAACATTCTATTGTACCAATTTGGGAAATCCACTTCGATAAGCCCTTCGTGAAATATGTTCCTCTTGTCGTCTTCTCTATTTAGGTACCTGCAATAATTCTTTCCCACCCGTAAGCGCAAATCTATAATTATGTATTCAGTTCGTAACTCAATCTACCCGATGATGGTCTAGTGACCGAAATTGCAATCGCAGTGTTATATTTTTCAAAGTATTTTTGTGATAATAAACGTAGTAAATTCAAGTTTAGTTTTTGTTCATCATGTTAAATTATCACGTAGTAACGACGGATTCCATCAACTATTTAAAAAGAATTCAAATACATTGAAACAACACAGGGGAAGCTCTTCTGCTATTTGGATATTCTTTGTCTTAGATGACTATCTCACATATTATTATTTCGACTTAATTATTGCAAAAGCACTACCAGATAAACGAGCAATTTAATAAATCATTGATCAAATAAAGTTACTTCTAGAGATCTAACAGAATCGAGGCTTTGCCTATAACCAGATACCAAAAGATTTTATCTGTGAAAGTGGAACTATCAACCCGGAATTTATGCCGAAAGTTTGGTGGAAAATTTAATTTCGTGAAATACTTCAAAATACAACAAAAACTTAATTTGAATTTACTACGTTTATTATCACAAAAATACTTTGATAAATATAACACTGCGATTGCAATTTGATGGTTTTCATACAAGTTTGATAGATAAAACGATAAACAAGAAACGTAGTCAACTAGCGTACAACAGCATATATCCTCAATCGAAAGTAGAAAAATCGGAAAAATTCACATCTTTAACATATTTTGGTCCTCTAACAGAAGAAGTTGCTAATGTCATACCTAAATTTAATATTAAAATTGCTTTCAAACCTAAGACGAAACTCTCAGGATTTTTATTCAATGCCAAAGATATCACTTCAAAATTTGAAAGTTCAGGAGTTTATAAGTTGATATAGGAGTGTATATAGGTCAGACTGGTCGATCGTTCAAGACAAGATTTAAAGAACACCAACAATCTTTTTTGAAAAATAAAACCGATTCAACGTTTTCAAATCATTGCCGTGAAAACCACTACCCGTTTCCACAAATAGATAACTTCAAATTATGCACAAATTACCAAAAGGAACCAAACTTACTTACTTAGAATCATTAGAAATTTTTAAACTCAATCTTAATGCAAAAGATATCTTGCTGAACGACCAGATTGACTTGATATCTTCTCCTATATTTAGTGTATTCAAACAATAACGATTTTTCTAAGAACATTGTATTGTACCTATTTGCAAAATCCACACTATTTAGGTACCTGCAATAATTCTTTCCCACCCGTAAGCGCAAATCTATAGTTATGTATTCAATTCTTATCTCAATCTGCCCGATGATGGTCTAGTGACCGAAATTGCAATAGCAGTGTTATATTTTTCAAAGTATTTTTATGATAATAAACGTAGTAAATTCAAATTTAGTTTTTGTTCATCATGTTAAATTTTCACGCAGTAACGACGGATTCCATCAACCATTATAATATACTTATGATACCCAAGTCACTCAGAAACGTTTTTGATAAAGGTCATCCAATAGCTTTTTCACAATACTACGAATAAATGCTTTTCGATATGTAACTTATTATACTAATGTAATGTTTTAGACTATCTGTCTTCAACATAAAAACTTCCAAGGTGTTAAATAAAAATATTTGGTATCCTCATAATTGCTACGGTAAATATAATTTTTCAAATATGTCATCATAAGGTAAACTGCTACAGCTCAATACAAAGCCACTCATTCAACTCAGAATCCTAAAATACCCTCAAGTATCAAGTATTCTGGTCCTTACAAATAACTTGAAGCTCGATAAGCGTCAAAGCATTGATTTTTGAATGCATATCTTGTATTGAAACCAATGTATTAATATCTCAAAAACATTGACATCACTACGAGAATTTATCATCTCTTTAAGAGGTTCAGGCAAAAAAGATATTTTCGGCTAGGTTACTATTTTACGCTTCTAATGGGCCTGTTTCTTAAAATAAGACAGTAAGTATCTGTTCAACACCTCAACCTTAAATTTTATACTACGTTTATGCATAATTCAGTACCAAATATATCCAGGCAGATCTTCCAGAAACGTAACATATTTGGAATATGCACTTAAAATGATGGTTCCAGATCTTCCTCTGAATAATACCATTTTCGTAAGTAATTGCACAAGTGCATCAAAATTATCGATAATTTTGCATGACAGCGTGTTGTCAAAAAACTGCATGCAGTTTTTCAAAGACAACACGCTGGAATGCGAATTATCGTAAGTAATTGCACAAGTGCATCAAAATTACCGATAATTTTGCATGACAGCGTGTTGTCAAAAAACTGCATGAGTTCATTTTCATTTTTGGAGAAAGAGCCCGACACCGAAGGTTCTTTCTCCAAAATATGAAAATGACCGAATGCAGTTTTTTGAAGACAACACGCTGGAATGCGAAATTATCCGGTAATTTTGATGCACGAGTGTAATTTGGGGGAATATATCCCGAATAAACTTTCAACTTGTCAAACTGACGTTAGTAATTCATAAATTGTCAGCTTGTCATCAATAACCGTGATATGAACTATGCTACTATGCAATTATCGGTCTACAATGCAATTATCGCAGGGCTCTTTCGCTTTCTACAATGCAATTATCGCTGTAATTTTCGATAATTGCATTCCATTTACAAGGGAGTTTTGACAGGAGGGAAATATTCCGGTCGTTTTGATACACGAGTGTAATTTTGAGGAATATTTCCCGAGTAGAAACATGGTTTTAAAATAGGAATTACCATAGATACATACGAAGCAATTATGGCAAGGCTATTTCGCTCTCTACAATGCGATTATCGTAAGTAATTGCACAAGTGCATAAAAATTACCGATAATTTTGCATGACAGCGTGTTGTCAGCATGAGTTCTCCAAAATATGAAAATCATCGATTGCCGTTTTTTAAAGACAACACGCTGGAATGCGAAATTATCCGGTTATTTTGATGCACGAGCGTAATTTGGGGGAATATTTTCCGAATAAACTTTTAACTTGTCAAACCGTAATATGAACTATGCTACTATGCAATTATCGGTCTACAGTGCAATTCTCGAAGGGCTCTTTCGCTTTCTACAATGCAATTATCGTAAGTAATTGCACAAGTGCATCAAAATTACCGATAATTTTGCAGCGTGTTGTCAAAAAACTGCATGAGTTCATTTTCATATGAAAATGGCCGAATGCAGTTTTTTAAAGACAACACGCTGGAATGCTAAATTATCCGGTTATTTTGATACACGAGTGTAATTTGGGGGAATATTTCCCGAATAAACTTACAACTTGTCAAAATGACGTTAGTAATTCATGAATTCTTAGCTTGTCATCACTAACCGTAATATGAACTATGCTACTATGCAATTATCGGTCTACAGTGCAATTATCGCTGGGCTCTTTCGCTTTCTACAATGCAATTATCGGTTTAATTTTCGATAATTGCATTGCATTTACAAAGGATTTTTGGCAGGAGGGAAATATTCGCTGTGATTTTCGATAATTTCATTCTATTTACATGGGATTTTTGACAGGAGGGAAATATTCGGAAATATTCAAATTAATTTCTCAAATAAAAAACACCAAACTTCCTATTCTCAAAAATAGGATCCAAAAGAGTACTGCCTGCTATAATAACCTCAATGTGTGAAGCAATAAGTATAAAATGACTCAAAAAGAGAGATTTGATCTGAGAGATCCATATTTATTTCTCCAAAACCTACAAAACAATAAGCAAATGAAATTAAACAACAAAGGGTATTATCGATATGGTGTAGCAAATGTGGAATCTTTGAAAACATTTCTGATTCACCCAGAGGTCTCTGAATCTAAATCTAAATATCAACCCACAAGAATTCTGCAATTTAAATTCTAAATCAATGAGATTGTTACTACCACGAGAGAGCAATATCTGTATATAATACTAATGCATTTTCTCAATACTTTTGCTTGAAAAAATAATGCAAGAAGTTATACTTAACTGTTATCGATATATCTAAATCACAAAAAACCGAAAATATTATTTCTTAGTAACTTGAAAAGTGTTTTTCGAATGTATTACTTGATTTATTGATTAAATGAATATTGAAGTCTATACGTCATTTTAACTATGAAGACTGTGCTTCAACTTAAATTTGAGTACTGAGTAAATGTTTGATCAGATTCAAATGCTGTTTCCGATATAAATTATATTGTTATTTGTTTGATTTTGTATATTTTTAATCGACTCCATAGTTTTCCTTCAGGGAGTATAGAATGTCCTGGTTAAAATCGCATATTATTCTATGAATTAAGTTGTGAGAGATTATCTGCCTGTAAACCCTGATTATTTCCCGCCACATTACCCTCAAACGCGTTTTCATATAACGACTGAAGTTGTTACGCGTGAATGATGGTAAAATTACGTACTTTGACTCAAAAGGCGCGATATTTTCGGTGTTCTCTCGATGAAAAGTCAATCCCTATCCATCTATTCGTAAAAATATAAATTCACCTATGAAATACTGATACAACTTGTTTCCAAATTCACAATTAATGAGTAATTTCAGATATCACTTCTATACTTGATCAAAGAATATAAATAAGCAGAAAATTTATTTATGTGCAGGAGATGTTTACTTTGCTGTGAATTTTCATTTCATTTTCGAACTATTAATCAATTTCTCTGGTGAAATACAAAATTTCTGAATCGAAGGTATTTCTCCGGAGTAGTTTTGGCAGTCCTGAAGAAATAAGAACGTACAAATAATTTCTTCAATGGCTCGTCTATCCCTGATGTTTATATGATAGTACTAAATAACTTATTAAAACAAAGGTTAATAATAACAATTTACACATTTATTAAAATAAATAAAACATGACGCACGTTTCGGTGGAACTTTTGACTAATATAGTAGGTTTGCCATTAGCATCTGAAGAAGGTGAAGTTCCACCGAAACGTGCGTCATGTTTTATTTATTTTGATAAATTTGTAAATTGTTATTATTAACCTTTGTTTTAATAAGTTATTTAGTACTATCATATAAACATCAGGGATAGAGGAGCCATTGAAGAAACTATTTGTATGTTCTTATTTTTTCAGGACTGCCAAAACTACTCCATTTTTTTAATATGTTTATCAATATACACCATGTATTGGCCCAATCAATCCAAAATCTAAATAACTTAACTGAAATAAATGAAGTCGATCAGAATATATACACGTATTAGGTTTTTTTATGAATCTCTCCTCTGTATTCTCAAAATCTCATATTGCTCTAACGCACATATCAATCCCCAGATTATGTTTGAACTACAGAAGTACCTCTTGGCGGTATTCGCTCGTCTGTAGAATCTAAAATATGTAAACGAAACGAATTAAAACAATTTTATATACTTGGTCCTTCGTATTTCCTTTCTCGTGAACTTTTCTAATATGAATTTCTTGAGCCGAAGGGGTTCATTTATATACCAGGTATTTTATAGAAGTATAGCTGGAGGAATTTCTCCCAATTTATCGAAATGGCAAGCTACCTTTTTCATTCGTTTCTCGATATATTCTTAGGGGAATCGTTGATCACCTTCAGAGAAAAATGGTTGGTTGATTTTTATAATTTATTACTGTAGCTTGTAATCGAATTCTGCGAGTAGACGAATTGGCACAAAGTGGCATTTTATATAGAATCGATAAAAAATTAATCAATCTGTGGTAGTTCATATTTAATAAAATGAAAAAAAGTAATAAAACACTTAACTAAAAATTAATAATCTCGGTTATTTCAACTAGTTTTGTCATTAGCTGCATTGTAAGAGTCAAGAAGTAACCTGATACATATTTCAAAGATATCGAAATTATATACTACTATTAATTTTCAATTCGCTACCTGCTCATGGTTAAATTGTATAATGAATCAGAGGTTCGATAGGGATATTTTATATAATTGTGGGTGATTTTAACCACTTGCTTACACTCGTGTTTATTAAACAGCAAATATCCACGATTTTGACAGCGTCACTACAACATTCAGCGGAAATGAAAATGACCTAAATTAAACCAATCTTCTTCTTAAACCAGCGTTCTTCTCTCTGTCGCGGTCAAGCCCTATCAATCTAAATCCTGGAGGTCCAAAATCCCGTTGCAACTATCAATTCAGTATATAATACTATAATACGCATATATTCATAATTTTTGTATTCACTTAGAGTCATTGTCATAACAGTCGCTCAAACTGGCCATAAGCAGCCAGAATTGCTACATAGCAATCAAGAGCCAACCAAAATCTCCGCTCGTGCAAAAGGTGGAAAGATTGATCTAACCCTTTGGCACAGATCGTTCTAATTATCAATTATTGAGCGTCATCAACAACAGTATGCAAGAAGTATCAAAAGTATCTGACAATCATGAAATTAGCATAATATGTAATGTACACAAAGTTATGAAACTTTCCCAGATATGTAACAATGCTCTCAAGAAGTATGTAAAAACGGTGGCAGGATGTACATTTTGTAAGCACAACAGAAACGTTAATTTGAGGCGGTTCGGTGATTAGACCCAGCATGATGGTAATTTTATACGGTACTATAATTAAACTGCAGAACTCCACCGTGCTTCGGTGCGATACTGGCTACATACGGTACTTTTCATGAAATTCTTAGCAGAACCAAATACATCCGCAATCAGTTTACGCAAATTAGTTTATAAATCACATAAAAATGTCCGTGAAGGTATCTAGCTTTTATTGTTTTATATGAAAATTGAATCAATTTATCACGTAAGATCCTTGAGTCATCACACTGTTAATTCACGTATTTTGATTACAGTGTGTACCACCAGGAACTGCATCGATCGGTATCTCAGAACTGAATGTAGGAAAAATTGGAAATTTTGGAAACTGGCTAAATGTCTTAGGGCCTATTCAGCTAAAATATTTTCATTCATTGGGCATTTCGGGTTATACCGGAAATAAACCCTAAATCGCTTATTTTAAATAGGACACCCTATATATTATTATATTTTTGAATTCTACCCAAAATTCTAGGCAGATTTTATGTATCATATCTTATACCTGGGTGTAAGCGTTTTTGACATATTTAAGTTTTTATGTCAAAAATGACGATTGCAAGTCCTAATATAATTATCAATTGCTCCTATAAGGAACTCATCATTACTTACTTTGGGTTGGATTCCTTGTTGAGAAGGATATCCTTTGATAGATTTTGTTTAATATTTGAATAGCTAATCATACAGGGTATTCAAATAAAAAGATCTAAAATGAGATTGAGAAAACTGATAAAAATCAATTTTTTCCAATCGAAACCCCCCATTTTTCTTATTTTGTAGTATTTTACATCAAAAATTAAGGTAACTTTGTAAAAGGTTATCTATACCTAAAATTTTTAGCTTTCGAAATATTGCCAATTTAATATTTTTACATGGCGATTTTGCATTTATCATTTAACAATTAGATCTAGGATAGCCACAATCGTATTTGACATTTCAAATCATCGTAATGGCACCCCGGTTATATTATACAAACGAAGATTATTTAATCATATTGATTATTTATGGACAATGTGATCAAGTTATTTTTAACCCTCTCGGTCACGAATTAAAACTATTGGAGCGAAAAATCTGAAATTTACTGTGCTGCAACTTATGATTTTTTGAAAATTTTTGCTGTTGAATTCAGATTTTCAAAATGCTCCGTTTGGGCACTATGACATGTCCCCAATTGAGGACATCATGAGCTGATGGAAGACAAAAAATTTTCAGAAATATGTTCAGAGGGTAAAATATTAATATGTTTTATTAAAATAACATTACAGGGTATGGTATTTCATGAATGGTCCATTTTCGAAGTACTAAAATGTATAAAATTTAACTTTTGCAGAAATAAAATAAAAGTGCTGTTATATTTACCTAGATGTTGCGTTTACCGCTAGCTCACAATGTCCTCAAATTAGGACACCACACTTTCAAAAATCACTGATTACAATATGCACAAAAATCACCAAACACAAATACTTTGGAACAAGTCTACACTTATTGTGAACGTGAACAAACAGTTTTCAAACACGTGGTCTAACGAATGTAACCAAAAAAAAATAAACAGTAGAGCGCTACACTGCTGTCACAGCTACCCTACGGAAACCTATATTTCAAATGAATGAATTTTTTTTCCATCAGCTTGTAGATGGCAGCACATGTATTCATTTGGAAGTATATGATGTCCACAACTGAGAACAATATGACAGAGAAGTAAGAGCAAGCGGCACTTCATAGGAAAAAATCCAAAGTAGAATGTCCTCAATTGAGGACAAGGTGAGCGAGAGGGTTAAATTGGCAATATTTCGAAAACTAAAAATTTTAGGTATAGATAACCTCATACAAAGTTACCTTGATTTTTGATGTTAAATACTATAAAATAAGAAAAATGGGGGTTTCTTTTTGAAAAAATTGATTTTTATCAGTTTTCTCAATCTCATTTTAGATCTTATTTTTTGAATACCCTGTATGATTGGTTATTCAAATATTAAACAAAACCCATCAAAGGAAATCCTTCTCAACGAGGAACCAACCCAAAGTAAGTAATAATAACTTTCTTATAGGAACAATCGAAAATTATATTAAGACTTGCAATCGTCATTTATGACATAAAAACTCAAATATGTCAAAAACGCTCAGACTTGTATAGGACATGATACATAAAATCTGCCTAGAATCTTGGGTAAAATTCAAAAACATAATAATATATGGGGTGCCCTATTTAAAATAAGCGACTTAGGATCTATTTCCGGTATAATCGGAAATGCCTAATAGATGAAAATATGTTACTTGAGTAGGACCTAAGACATCTAGCAAGTTTCCAGTTCAAAAGTGTAACAAGTAAAACATTGCAATGTTGGAGAAAATCGATTAAAAGATATTTAACTTTTTGTTTTACGTACAGAAATAGCGGGATTAAGTTTGAATAGCCTTAAGTTATAATAATACGTGAAAAGTTTGGTACATTTTTTTTCGAACTAATAGAAATATGAACTTTAGGTGAGTTGTTACACTATTGAATTAATTTTTTTCCGGAATTACGATATATTACTTGTTGTCCTGGATGGAAAACTGGTAAATTGTTGAAATTTTTTTCATTAAAACATTTAGAATAAAAACAACTTATAATATTGAAAACTAAGAATTTAAAAAAAAAAAACAAGTTTTATAACTTCAGCATAATAATCTTAAAAATAGTTATATATATATATATATGTATATATATATATATATATATATATATATATATATATATTTATATATATATTTATATATTTATATATATATATATATATTTATATTATATTTAGTAATGATATATTTATAGTGCCCTATATATATATATATATATATATATATATATATATATATATATATATAGCGCTCAGGAATTCAGTTATCTGCCTGTCTTCTGATTTGTTTAAAGTAGAGCCTAGGTACCGCATATTTTCCTGATGGTCAATTTATCTTTTTTAGCTGCAATGAAAGATTCTTGTTTAGATTAGTCTTCTAGGAAACGTCTTTGTAGTTTGTATGTTCTCCGTATACTCAATTATCGAACTGCCAGCGGCAATAAATTGACAAATGTTTAGATTTCTGTTCAAAATGGCTCCTAGGTAGTGAAAGTTCTCCTGATAGTCAATTCGACGGCATGTTGTTAAGTGGCAATGAATGATTCGTGTTTGGATTGTTGTTCAAAGTAACGCTTACGTAGCTAATATTTTTCTCATATTCATTCATTGCAGCTCTAGCCTAAGCGTGAAAAATTGATACATATTAAGAATTTTGTTGAAAGTAACGCCTTGGTAGTGAATGTTCCCCTTAACATACTATTTGACTGTGTTTTTTAGTGGTAATAACATATACATGTTTGATCTAAATGTTCTCCTTATTTTCAATTATTTGACTCCCTTTTTTCAGCATGGAACTCTGGCTACAGTCTTCACGAAGGTAATTGTGGATCATGTTAGTCTTGTGACAGATTTTCCCATATAATTCCTTAGTACTCGAAAACCTTCCATGGTACCGTCTGTCGTCGAAAAACCTGAACAAATTCGTTAAATTTTGTAGATCACTGATGATTTGAGAATATTGCCAGGAAAAAGAAGAAACCCTGAAATTAAACTGCATTGATTCAAATTCTGAGATATCAGTAGATTGTGCAAAAACATTACTCGTGTTCACGCATTCAACCTTTAGATTCTGGATATTCAATAACAGTGGCGGATTTACCTGCAGGCTGAGTAGGCTGGAGCCAATTTTCTAAAATTGGGAAGTTATTGTTTTCACCCCAATTTCCGAAAATCGAGTTTTCTTCAGATCTCGACGTTTTGAGGTACTAAGAAGCCATTATGACTATTTTTACGATAATATCTGTATGGCTGTATGCAGTGTGTGTGTGTAAACCTAGATAACTTTTGAACAGGTCAACCGATCGCATGGCAGCTTGTGGCATCCGAAAGAGTTTCACCAAACTTTCTTGAGAATTGCTACCGACTTGGCCCTATCGATTTTGAGAAATCGAGAAAATAATTTTTTTAGAATACATCTTAGACTACCAAACCGATCAATTTCAAAATTCACTCAGCTCTCTTTCTTATCAAACTGCGTCGATTGACCCAAAGAGCATAAAAATCGGTTCATCCATTCTGGAGATATCCTTTTCGAAAAAATTTTCGAAAAATCTGAAAAACGGTTGATCCTACAGGCCATGCCTGTAACTTCCCGTTAATTTTGAGCTAAAAGCGCTTCAAATCTACCTGGAATTAATTTTTGAGCTCAAAAAATGTGAATTTTAATACTTTTTTGAGCTCTTTTCGGGCGAGAAAAGCTTTTCTTGCTTAAAACGGGTGAAAAATTATCTAAGATCTACCACAAGCCAAGAAAAGCTGAACGCCTTAGCCTTAGCACTCTTGTGTATAGAGTCAGAAGATTTCATGCGACGATATAATTGATGATTTTGTGAATAAAAAATCGCGCAAAAAGGCATTCTTAAACTTTCATCATTAATTAATTGAATTACATCGTCATCATCAACCGGATTGTTACCAAATAATCGAATAATTTGTTTTTAAACTGTAAGTAGTTGAACGCAATGAAAATTATTTAATTACGTTTATGAATATATATTATTGTGAGTAGTATCAACGTATACCTTACCCCGCATTATTAGTAGTACTAGTACATAATTGAGCTCTTATTATCTCACAAATATGCCAAAAAAAAAATTCTTGCAATCTTACCTAAATCGGTGGGTTTTGAAAATAATCTAGTAACTGACACTTCGATCCCCTAGTTCACAATCATACTAATTACAGAAAAAAGGTGTAGTCCATTGAAGAGTTACATTAGACCTTGCGTTTTCTAGAGGACCCAATTTTATTGTTGGGATTTGTGAGGGGGTTACTAGGAGCTTAACTCCAAGTTTGTGGGGTTGCAACTCTTGTCCCGCGGTCGCCTTATTAGAAAAAGGGGTGCAAACGCCCTTTTCGCTATATCTCCCGAACTATGCATCCCACGAAAATTTTGTCAGGACATCATTTGTAGCAAATCTTACTATACAACTTGAAATATTCTTGTTTTTCACAATAATTTCTAACGCGACTGTACATTTACAAACAAAGTCGTGGGAACGCTCGCGTAGCACAAAAAAGCACCAATCAACCGAGATTAAGTTTGATAAGAGCACCGTACCAGCTATATCCCAAAAAAAAATTATTGGTGATGAAAAGAACAAAGCAATCTTCATAGACCTTCTGAAAACTGCACTATCAGAGGTGGGTTTTCGTGTTGACCAAGCTGAATCAGTTGCAGATACAGCAATCGTCTATTCTGCGCTTGCTGCGTCCCAATCCTATGATACCGTGAATATCGTAGCAGAGGACATTGACATTTTTGTCTTGCTCACGGCATTAGGAAGAAAACAGTACAACATTTTGTTTTTAAAACCTTCAAACATCTGACTAGTTATACAGCCCTTCAGGTTTTATATATGGAGATGTTATGGCTGAGCGTTTGCTGTTTCTCCATGATTTCTCAGGATGTGACAGAACATCAGCAGCTTATAACATGAGTGAACTGAAATTCATTAAAATTATGGAGAAACATCCAGAGTTAGCTAGCGGTACAGCGTTATTCCTCAGTAAGAAAGTGGATCCAATTTGCTCAATCTCGTTGGCGAACGTTTTTTCGTTGCTTTATACGGCGGTAATAAAGATGATTCACTGGATAGTATGCGATACAAACGCTTCGTCGAGAAATTAACCAAGAACACATTTAGTTTTTCATCGCTTCCTCCAATACAAGATGCAGCCTGTTTCCACAGTCTCCGAGTTCACCAACAGGTGCAGTCGTGGCTCGGAAAACACTACAATCCTGAAGATTGGGACTGGAAAAAGCATGGAAACAGTTGGATACCAATTCAAACTTTGAAGCCTCCAGCACCCCCTGATCTAATGAAATTAATTTTTAAGGGAATTGTGGAAGCATGTGTGGTTGCAGAAAAGAAGGTCTGAAATGCTCTGCAGGGTGCCTCAATTGTTCTGGAGAAACATGTAGCAATATCATGGAGTTATCGAAATCAATGGAGGAAAATGAATTCGAAGATGAATTACCAAAAATATATAATTATCTCCAAAATTATCTCACCTGAGAAAAATATTGAAAACGATGTATGAACTGCTACGATAGTCTCGGTATCATAGGATTGGGACGCAGCAAGCGCAGAATAGACGATGACTGTATCTGCATCTGATTCAGCTTGGTCAGCACAAAACCAGCCTCTAAAAGTGCAGTTTTCAGAAGGTCTATGAAAATTTTCTGGGGATATTGCTGGTACGATGCTCTTATCAAACTTAATCTCGGTTGATTGATGCTTTTTTGTACGACGCAAGCGTTCCCACGACTTTGTTTGTAAATGTACAGTCGCGTTAAAAATTATTGTAAAAAACAAGAATATTTTGAGTTGTATAATAAGAAAAGAATGTCATTTTTAGGTAGTTGGTCATATATAAATATTTCAAAAAATATTAAAAACGATTTATGAAAATAAAAAAGTGAGGCAGACGTTTCATAGTTACCGGATTATTGCCAGTAGTAAGAAACTAGTCGACTATGGAGCGCTCTGGAACGCCCATAAATTCCTCAAATCCAAAAAAATTATAGATGAAAATGTTGGTTGGGAAATGCTCTATAAGATTAGTCTGAGGTCATTTGGTCGTGAAATGAAAAATGAAGCAGTTATATAAAAAAAAAGATAATTTGTTGGGAAATTTTCTCATATTTTTGTTAATAACTTCTTTGTCATTTTATTGAAAAAAGTTAAATAGACAAAATTGTAGACAAGGCGATTTGCTACAAATGATGTCTTGACAAAATTTTGTGGGATGCATCGTTCGGTAGATATAGCGAAAAGGGCGTCTGCACCCCTTTTTCTAATATGGCGGCCGCGGGACAAGGGTTGCAACCCCACAAAGTTAAGCTTATAGTGACCCCTCCACACATCCCAACAATAAAATTGCGTCCTATAAAAAACGCAAGGTTAGCCCAAAAAAATGTAATATTTCAATGGACTAGTGGTGTAATTAGGACGACAGTGTATCAATAATAAAGTTACTTACAATTTCATTGACAACAAAATTGTAATTAATATGATTTTGAACTAGGATCTCGAATTGTAGAGGTCGGTAGGGGTGGCAAAATTTGAGTAGCCTACTAGCGGAAAATATCTAAATCCGCCACTGTTCAATAATTTCCATAATGACTTTTTTCAATTCAAACTTCAGAGTACAGAAAAATGTATGAGTGATGTGATGCATATCCTTTTATATCTTTGGAAATTGGCTCAATATAGACAATCTATGAGAAAGAGGTAAATTGTCTTCTTCATACGTAAAGAATGAGTGTATGTGTTTTACAGAATTATAGCTAGCATCGCTCCTGAGTCGAAGGGTGGAAATTGAATTATTTAAACCTACATACAAAATAATGAAATTTGGATGTGAATGCTCGCAATCGTTCTATTGAATTTTCGTTTTATCGGATGTTGAAATTGATAAATTAACTCCATATTGATTCAAGAATTATAAAACAGTATCACATATTTTTGCTTAAACCTCTCGTACATATTATAAATTTTATCGTATCATTGAAGATTATGACATTTTTATACTGAATCTTTATTAATAATTATTATAGCTATTAATATAACGAGATTATTATGCGATTTATAATAGTCGAGGACATTGCTAGGTGACGAGGCGACAGCCGAGTCACCTAGAAATGTCCGAGACGGTTTTAAATCGCATAATAATCGAGTTACATTCAAAGCTTTATCGTATCATTGACAACGGCGATGCGAAAATAAAAGCAACAAGGTTTTATGTCATTTCATTTCGGCATTTCCAAAAGTCATTAAAATGATGCAAGATTTTGATATTCCTGACGATATATTAGCTGCAGCCGACTCTATAAGGTTGGACTTGCTTCCGGATAAATCTAAAATCCAGTATGAAAAAGAATATCTGCAGTTTTGTGAGTGGCGAAACAAAGTACATGTTCAAGGTGCAGAAGAAACGGTGTTGCTGGCGTATTTCGCAAAACTCTCTGAGAAATATTCTGCTTCATCCTTATGGCCGAAATATTCCATGTTACGAGCGACTTTAGAACTTAAGGAAAGAGTGGAAATCGATAAATACGGCGCTTTAATACGTTTCATCAAGAAGAGAAACGTTGGATATAGAGCAAAAAAGTCAAAAGTATTTACAAGAGAACAAGTCAACGAATTTTTGTGTTCTGCCCCAGACGAGGAGTTTTTAATGATGAAAGTTGCTTTTTTAATTGGAATTGGAGGAGCCTGTCGAACCAATGAATTAGCGAAGATGACCACGGAAGATGTTGACGTTTTAGAGGACAAGATTATTGCTACTATTCCCGATTCAAAAACTCACAAGAAACGGATTTTCGCTGTGGTATCTGACGGCGAAGTCAATCCTGTGCTTTTATTCAAAAAGTACGTAAAATTAAGGCCAGTCCATGTTACTCACCGTAGATTGTTTGTATCATATAGAAAAGGGAAATGTACGGTACAGCCCTGCGGCATTCATTTCTTCTCTAAAATACCTCAAAAAATAGCGGAGTATCTCTCACTTGAAAATCCTAATATGTATACTGGTCACTGCGTTAGAAGATCTTCGGCAAATTTTCTGGTTTATGCTGGAGGAGATATATTAGACCTACAAGAACTTGGTGGATGGGAATCGGCGAAAGTTGCTAGAGGGTATTTAGAAGAAAGTGTGAACAAAAAAGTTTCTATTGCTCGCAAAATTCAAATCGGCGATGTTTCTGGCAGTGTATTAAGTACTGGGGAACCGCACGAAAGCGAAAAGAGTGCTTGCTCGGTTATTAATCAATCTTTAGAGGATATACCTACGATCGTGGACGCTAACGGCAAAGGTGTATCCATCAAGTTTGAAAACTGTCAAAATATTGTTTTACATGTTCATGAAAACTAGTTCTACTATTATTTGGTATCTAACGTATTATGCTTTCGTAACTAACGTATTATATTATGGTAACTAATGCATTATGAGTAACTAAGGTTTTATGTAGGTTTTGTTGCGTTTATGATGTTAATAATTATTAATAAAGATTCAGTATAAAAATGTCTTAATCTTCAATGATACGATAAAGATCATAAACGCATCAAAACCTACATAAAACCTTAGTTACTCATAATAGATTAGTTACCATAATATAATACGTTAGTTACGAAAGCATAATACGTTAGATACCAAATAATATTAAAACTAGTTTTGATGAACATATAAAACAATATTTTGACAGTTTTCAATCTTGATGGATACACCTTTGCTGTTAGCGTCTGCTTGTCCTCTAAAACGTCATCTTCCGTGTAGTGGTCATCTTCGCTAATTCATTAGTTCGTTAGGCTCCTCCAATTCCAATTTAAAAAGCAACTTTCATCATTAAAAACTCCTCATCTGGGACAAAAAACAAAAATTCGTTGACTTGTTCTCTTGTAAATACTTTTGACTTTTTTGCAGTATATCCAACATTTTTCTTCTTGATGAAACGTATTAAAGCGCCGTATTTATCGTTTTCCACACATTCCTTAAGTTCTAACATGGAATATTTCGGCCATAAGGATGAAGCAGAATATTTCTCAGAGAGTTTTGCAAAATACACCAGCAACACCGTTTCTTCTGCACCTTGAATATGTTCTTTGTTTCGCCAGTCACTAAACTGCCGATATTATTTTTTATAATGGATTTTAGAATTATCCGGAAGCAAGTCCAACCTTATAGTGTTGGCTGCAGCTAATATATCGTCAGGAATATAAAAATCTTGCATGGTTTTAATGACTTTTTGAAATGCTGAAATGAAATGACATAAAATTTTGTTGCTTTTATTTTCACATCGCCGTTGTCAATGATACGATAAAGCTTTGAATGTAACTCGATTATTAGCGATTTAAAACCGTCTCGGACATTTCTAGGTGACTCGGCTGTCGCCTCGTCACCTAGCAATATCCTCGACTATTATAAATCGCATAATAATCTCGTTATATTAATAGCTATAATTCTCGAGCATGGCCACGTTCCCAGATAATTTAAAGTATCTGTTGTCTCACCGGTCTGTAAGGCAGGAGACAAATCTTTAATGGGGAACTATCGCCCTATTAGTAAGATTGGCAACTTTGCTATATTAATCGAGAAATTCTTGAAAGAGAGACTAATGGATTTTTTAGAGAACAATAAAGTTCTGTCGAAAAGGCAACTTGGTTTCATGAAGGGACGTAGCACAACTGATGCAGTGTTGGAGCTTACAAACACTGTAACTAAGAACCTAGATGACGGGAAAAAATATCTCGTGGGTTTCATTGACCTAGCTCAAGCATTCGACACTATTCAGCATGACTTATTATTCGATACTTTGAGAGCCTACGGCATCAGAGGAGTGCTATTAAAAATTTTCAAGAGTTACATGATGGATAGGCAGCAGATCTTTAAAATTAGAGAGATCTTAAGTAAACCACTAGAACTGAAAATGGGCATACCACAAGGCAATGTTATGGGTCCAGTCATCTTCCTTATCTACATTAATTCTATAACAAACCTTACTGTTGAGGAGGATTTACTGATATCATATGCTGACGACACGGCAGTAATATATATTCGCTGCACATTCCTGGTCACGAGTGAAACAACTGGCGGAAAAAGGGCTAACTATAATAAAGAATTGGCTGAACTCCAGTGAACTCACTCTCAACGTTGATAAAACACATTATATAGCATTTTCCATTACCTCTGCAAATCGCCCTGATTTCAACAATATTACATTTGTAATATTGTTAATTTGTAATACCTGGGTGTGATAGTGGATAAGTATCTAAAATTCAATCAACACATCGAACGCTTAACAAACAATATCAGAAAACTTATTCCTAGATTTAATATATTGAGAGATATTTCGGGTAAAAAGCTCTTGCTAACCATATATAAATCTCTAGGGGAGTCTCTGATAGAAAAATATTAGTCATAGATCTTTTGAATATCTAGCTACAAAATTTTATAATACTATCCCGCTTGACATTAGGAAAATCAGGAATAGGACAAGATTCGGCAAATGTTGCCGTTGTTATATTCATAAGAACTTAGATAAATTCAAATGTTTCACTGCATAACTTTCTACATATTTTTTTACATACCTACGTTATAACTGTAAAGACTTTTATTTGTAGAAGTAATTATTAGTAAACTTGTTGACTGTAATGTACACACACAGTTATTCAGTTAACTAGGTGTACAATCTTTATTAATCTTTTCTTGTGAATCTTTCTCTTCTCACTAGGTAGATTAACTAATTAATGTAATGAATTGTTGAAAATTTCAGTGAATAAATATCTATATCTATGTATATAGTTATAATTTTTGAAGAGCTTGAAAAAACCGATCGTTAAAAGGCGAATAATATTTTAGTTATGTGCAAAAATTTTAAGAACTGCACATTGCGAAGTGCTACTTGTTGAGATTATGTTATGTTGAGTGATTGTTATTGTTATTTGATTGTGTTTTAATAAGGTCTCGATAAGTTCGACGTGACAATGAATGGAGCTTCGGTGTTTTATATCCGTTAGGGTATTTCCTTCATTTTTAATTACTGCAACTTTGGTACTATCCCAGTTAAAAATGCAATTTTCAATACTTGTTTGTTTGTTCAGTGCTAATGTTGTAATTCGCGCTTACTTATGCACTTGTCATATCCCTTCTGAATTATTAAATGGCTACGTCTAGTTTTCCCGGACAAGTCAGCATTTTTCAATACTAGCCAAGTGCTAGCGAATACTGAAAAAAATCTTCTTTAATTCGCGAAAAATCTCTCATAGTTTGCAAAAAATATAGGGTTGAAATACTAAGTCCGAACAAGTCAGCATTTTTTAATGGAAATTATCTAATGCTAGCAAAGTGCTGGCGAATGGTGAGACAAGTTTCGTAAAATTTTTGAAAAATCTTCCATAGATTGCGAATTATCGAGAATTGAAAAAATTGGTACAAACTTTACTCCAGCCCGGATAAGGCAGCATTCTCTTATGGAAACCACAAATTATCTTATTTTCAGAAAATCTCTCAAAGTTGGCAAAACATCGAGGTTTGAAATTTTTTACTTACCAAACTGAATCGAGTGAATATACCACTTGAGCCAACTTGGCGGAAGCTCCAGAGAGTTGGCATTTTCAATGAAATCGAGAAAATCCCTTGCGTACTACAAATAACAAATGCTGGCGAATGTTCCTAACTTCCCTCTCCGTCGATTGGTCTGGTGCCCAGACAACGACTTTGGGTTTCTTTGGATGGTATTTGTGCCCTACCAGAGTAAGGTGCTCCCGCTCCGAGAGATCTTCCATTTTCCCAACCCTCTTCTGCAGCCAGGTTCTGTGGGTTTCGTGAGCAAATGTTATCCAGAGAGCTCCTCCCATGTACCTTGTAACCTTCAAATTGTGTGGCACTATTACTACCCGAAAGAGTCTCCTCCAACGCAGTAATGAGCCTCGTCTGAATTAGGTCCGCTTGTTCCTGAATCAGCGTTATTTCAGAATGATTTGTGTGTCACAACCATTCTAAAATCTCTTGCAACTTCAGAAAAGGTCTGATGCACTCCTCTGGTTCCCCCGCTTTTTGTTGACCCGCACCTTCGTGCTTTCTGCTACAGCGGTAGATGCCTGAGACGGTAGAGTTTGAGAGAGGAGTTGAGGAGTCTGAATGTGGTCTTTTTGTATACTCTACTTTCGATTAGGCTTCAGTGTATATGTTGGTTAGGGTATCTACCTGTGGTTTGTCGAAATCTTGATTGATTGAAGCCTCACCTACCTCCGTATGTATATATATATATATATATATATATATATATATATATATATATATATATATATATATATATATATATATATATATATATATATATATATATATATTATATATTTTTATTTATATATATATATATATATATATATATATATATATATATATATATATTTATATATATATATTTATAATTTATATATATTAATATATATATATATATAGTTATATTAATATAGATATAGATATATATATATATATATATATATAAATCAAGGGCGGATCCAAGGGGGTGTCCTTTTATAGCTTTTCGCCTTATTACATTCGCTTATTTTTAGGTACAAGACCGCGTAAAAACGTTCTTGAAAGTTTCACAACCATATTCGATGTGAAATATTCCGAGGATCCAAAAATGTGCTTAGATTCACAAAAAGGAGAAAAGAAAAAAATTGAGAAGAAACCGTAAAATATCCCTTAAAATTCGCAAAAATGGCAAAAAAATTCCTTCAAGTGAGCCAAATCAAAAGACATCGATTGCAATCGATTTTACTTTTGACGTTGAATAACCTTATTATAACTATTATTCTTGAAATTGATATTAAATGAGCAATTATCATGCTTCAAATACTAAGTCTAGTCTGCGATTTTGAATGGATTTTAAATTTGAAAAAAAAAATTTTTATCTTAATTTTAACTACACCTGCATAACCAATTTAACCTTGAATTAAGCATAACATCTCATCGTCAATCTAACAATGTAAAAGCATATGTGATCAAATTATCGTTTACTATCCAATTATCCAGTGACTATTGCTAGTACTTTCATAAATTATATTGCGGGTTTTATTCAACATGTAATGTTTTTAAATGAAGTTAAAAAATTATTTTATTTGACATAAAAAAAATTAATCACACCATTTTGTTGTTTGGCTAAATTATGAATAATCATAAAAACTGAATAACATATAAAACTGAATGTCTTGGTGGAAATTGAAGAAAATCCTCACAGTACTTCACGACAGTTAGCGGAACATAATAACATTTCTCAGAAGACTGCTTTACGCATTTTGAAAGCAGAAAAATATCACCCGTATAAAATTCAGCTACATCAGGAATTAAACGAAGATGATCATGATCGACGGGATCAGTTTCGTGAAATTATGCAAGATGCGTCGAACCGGAATCTGCAGTTCATAAAAAAAATTGTTTTTTCGGATGAAGCCCCGTTTTCTCTGAACGGAACAGTGAACCGACAGAATTGCAGGTTTGGAGCCGAGAAAATCCACATTGGATGGTAGAAGCACATAAGCAACACCCACAGAAAGTAAATGTATGGGCTGGGATCATTGACAGCAGAATAATCGGGCCTTTTTTTTCGATGGAAACCTCAACGGTGCAAGGTATTTAGCATTCCTCCGGAATGAGCTTTTACCCGCTCTTGCTCTTGCCAATATTTTTTCCGAATGAAAATGACCCAAATATGTCAAATTGCACAATATGGTTTCAACAGGATGGAGCACCTGCGCACTATGCGCGTCCTGTGCGCGAGTTCCTGGACAATGCGTTTCCTGAGAGATGGATTGGAAGACGCGGTCCCATAGAGTGGCCAGCCAGGTCTCCAGATCTGACACCGCTCGATTTTTTCTTATGGGGCTACCTAAAATCGAAAGTGTACATTCATAGGCGCGAAAATTTGAAAGACTTGAAAAACTGCATAAGGTTCGAGATAGGTAGAATAACTCCAGAAACTCTCCAGAAGGTACAGGAAGAATGTGTCAAGCGCTTTGATTATTGCATCCAGAACGATGGTGGTCATTTTGAACATTCAATTCAAATTATCTTGTAATGCACAAGGATTCTCCGGGTGGTACTTCAATGCCGAAATAAATTTCCAATGTAACTCCATTTTTTTTTCTCCATTAAAGGGTTCGTAAGGGTTGAAAGTTGTGCATGAACAAAACTGTAATGGTCGACTTTCATTCGGTGACAAATTTCATCAGGTACCATCGTCTCAAAGTAAATGAGCCATGACAAAGTGCATATACTGAAAACCTCTTTGTACTAACTAATTTTTCAAAAAAAAAAATTTTGTATTCAAAATTTCTGCACGCCTGTAAAGAAGATACAAAGACCTTGCCAAAAAAGTACCACATGACCCACTTTCCCTATTCAAAAATTTTAGAGGGTTGATGAAGATGGCACAGGGTGCAACAAAAATCCTTCAAAAATGCATAAAAATTTGGTCAAAGTGAAACAAAAATTGACCTGTTTCAGGATTTTGTTGCAACATATTTTTCTTCTGAGAATATGAATTTGTTCCATAATTTTGACGCGCACAGTATATATATATATATATATATATATATATATATATATATATATATATATATATATATATATATATATATATATATATATATATATATATATATATATATATATATTTTGTAACGTGAATTTCCCTAATGAAACAATAAAAATGAATTTTGGATATTGTACAAAAATTAAATGCTCCGATTAGTTCAAATGTTTGGGAAATTCGGTTACACTTTACCTGATTTATTCACATGAGAAACGAATTAACTTTACTAAAATCTCTATTAAAGTTATTGGTAAAATTTGTTTCAAAGATTACAAATAATTAAATTGAATAAAGTTGATGAATAAAGTTAATTTTATTGAGCTCTTGTCAGTATACTGATCTGTTTTCCAACGGTCTTCAATCCAGACTCCTACGGTTTTGAGAGACTTTTAACAGTTCCTAGGGTTTTATAAAGTTCCTGGAGTTTTTGAAAGTTCCTGGAGTTCTTGAAAGTTCCTGGAGTTCTTGAAAGTTCCTGGGGTTTATATTGGTTCTTCCTCGCTCCTGGAGTTTTTGAGATTCGGACTCCTGACGTTTTTGGAAACTCCTGAGGTTTTTAGAAACTCCTGAGGTTTTGAAATTCAGACTCCTGACGTATTGCGCTTCCTAGCACAAAGATATTCAACAGAAATTTATCAATTTCGGGATAACTATAAGGTGAGAATTTATTTGCCTTTACAATATAATTCTTAAGTCATATTAACTCGAATTCCCAAGTCGAAAAGGAAGATCGTTTAATTAGCGTTCCGGCTCTGACGAATTATCCCTCCTACTATTTGAAGTGACGCTAGAAATCATACAATCTTCTTTACTGACTGATCTCGCCTAGAATTTGGTTTAGCCAGTGGACGGTATTTCATAACGTTACAATATATATATATATATATATATATATATATATAATATATATATATATATATATATATATAATATATATATATATATATATATATATATGATATATAGATATATATATAATATATATATATATATAACTTTTTGATAATTATTAGCAATAACAGGCTTAGTGAATCTCTAAAAACTCGATTTTATTAAAAAGTTGACGTTTCGCCACGACATTCGCATGATAAAGCCACGAATGTCGTGGCGAAACGTCAACTTTTTGATAAAATCGAGTTTTTTGAGATTCACTTAGCCTGTTATTGCTAATAATAATCAAAAATTTAAAAATAGTTCACAGGCAATTACAATTGTAATAAATAATATATATATATAAATATATATATATATATAAATTTTGAAAATTTGTTTTTATTGGCGCTATACGGGCGCAGCATGTACGATAAAGATAATAATAAGCTCAGAAATCTAGTTGAAAAATTTATGATTAATCACACTAACAATCGATCGGAGCTAGTTTCATGAGATTCGACTACATGAAATTCCCATTCATCCTTCAATGGAGAATGTTAGAAAATTTGACATCGGTGCCACACACGATGGAAACAGCTGGCAGTCTGTTTAGCTCTGCGACGAACTCATCAGTAGTGTTCAACTCCATATTTTTCTGAGTTCAACCATACCACATAAGTGATATGTTTACCGTATACTGAATGTAAAGGAAACGAGTCTATATATTTCTTAATATTCATTTCATTATTCATTTTGCAATGAAAACCTGGAATCACTCATAAGGGGATAAAAGTACCTAAATTTCCAAATTTGAGTAGGCTATTATCTGACAGCCCTTAGCAACCAGACAATAAGTTCTAAGTTACTATTGCACATGTTATTATTGAATTGATTTGTTGTGCATCATATCAATTTATACTCAGTATACTGTGTTACATATGACGTATGTGGTATGGTTGAAATATGGGCTTTCAAGTTTTGATATCAAAAATAACATTTTTCCTGTCCGAGCTACACTCCCGAAAATATCAAAATCGTAAGATAATGGGGTGTTTCCACACTTTATGAGCGCACATCATATAGATTTTCTCACACAAATTAATCTCAGTAAAGTTGAGAAACTGATATTACTACGTCGTTCCCAATGCTGCACTTAAACTGATATGGAAAGAGAATATACTCGTTCATCATGGGATCACTAAATAACTTTTCCTAAAAGAAATATCCTAAATTATAAATTTCGTAAACTATTACCGGAGGATGTTAAAATAATACACACGTCCGCTTCAACAAATAAACCGAATTCGATTACTAATGCTGCAATGAAAGAAAATTAAGATCGTTATGGATGAGCAGTGCCTTTTAGTAAACATGGCTCTTTAATTCAGAATTAATTCGCATTGTTGCTTCATTACTGAGATGTTTATTTGAGCTCAGAATGTGAAAAGAATTATTCGATGCTTTTTTTTGCAACACTATTTCCTTCGATTTTTTCATTTAAATACATTCATTAATATAATTCCATTATATTTTGGCATTAAATGTGTAGACTTTCAAATCATTCATTATATTTAACCTGAAATAGTTGTTAATGATCTACTTTATACAGGGTGATAGAAAACGTGGATCAAGAATAACAAATGAAATGGTTTCCTGCACTACTTGTGGACCTAGTCCCTGTACACACACCGCCAATAATAGCTGTCCCTCAGAGGTAAATATGTTTTTTGATGATGCAAATTTCTATCAAATGTCAAAATTTTTTTCCGTCATATCTGTAAAAGGAAAGAAAAATTTTCATGAAATATGATCGATATGGATCGCTTCAAGTTTCTTCTGAAAAATGATAGATACTACAAAACAATATTCAAAACTGTTAATTATTGTCGACTTATTCTTTGACGATACCTTCAAAACGGCATATTTTGGGAGTTTCCCATTCCATATTAGTTATTAGTTTAATATCTTGATTTAGACTGATCCCTAATCGCGTTGCCTCATAGAATATATGTTATACAAAAGAATATACAAATAAACAGGGTGCTAGCAATGTCACCCCATATCTCGGCATGAATACTATTTATTAAAAATATTTCAGTTAAATTCAAAATTCGCCTTATTTCCTCACATGAAAAGTTAGTACCAATCAATATTTAAAAACTTAAATAATAGGCCAAATTAGGGTTGCCATATTTTCTCGAAGAAAAAGGGATTGAAGATAATTGAAGTTATGCTCCTTTAGAAGGTACACTAATAAATTATATGTCAGAAGGTAAATAATTCAGTGTCCACTCTTTTCGAGCGTGCAATTTTTAATCTTAATTCAAAACAATACAGATAAGTTCTGCGGGAAAATATAATTTGAGGAAAACTTAAATGAAATACATCTTTTAATAAAAACTCAGTGTATTTGTATTGTTTAAAATTAAGAATTAAATTTGCACGCTCAAAACGGATGGACACAAATTTATCTCCATTTTGATATATAATGTATCAGGATACCTTTTAAAGGAGCATAAAATTTTTTCCAATTTATAGTCTAAGGTTGGCGCCGTATATACTTCAATATTCGTGAAAAGTATCTATATTTGATCTCAAGTTTCATGTAAAGTAGAAGATTCTCGAAGTCGTTTTCTTTGCTCAAGAATATCACTTTTACCTTGCCTTTACTTCCTTGCTAAATTCATATTTTCACCAAAAGTTTTCTTCCAAGTATATAAATAATATCGTAGGATGACATGGTTCAGTGACAATCTCGCTATTTGAAGTCTGAATAATTGAGTTCAGAGCCGGGCGCGAAAGAGAAGTACTACTTCACTACTAAAAGGGATTTATGCTCTTATATAAAGCAGCGCACAGGCGTGTATGGCTCGAGATTCCGTATTTTTCAGAATAAATATTCTACTGAATTGAATAATGAATCAATTCATGAAGAAAATTAGAGACTGCGTTTCTAATATTCTTCAATAATAGAAATCTCAGAAAAAAAAGTTTTTGTAAAACTATGACTCATAAAATTAAAATAACGTACAATATAATATGTACATTCTTCGCGGTTTTCAACAAATCTTTCTTCTGTGAAACTATGACATGAAACGTGTGAATAGTAGAAGGATGGTTATTTCAAGCCAATAGAATTCCTTGAAGACCCAATGCCCTTTTAAGTTTAAGAAATTTCACAGGTTCAATATTTCAGTTTTTAATAAAAACAACTCGTTTTACTTGAAGAATCTGTTTTGAGATTTAAAATAAATTATAAATTTTTAACATAGTTATTCACTTTTTTCATGAATTTACTCTCTGTCATGAATAATATAAAATTTGAAAAGGTAAGTGTATCACTTATATATTATCATGTATCACTTATATATGATTCATATAATTCAAATTATTGCGCGCTTCAATAAGAAACCGTTTCGAAAATACTTCAGGAATGCCACAGAATCTGGATTATATTCACCATCATTTTCATCATTAATCTTATCATTCTCTACTCCAGAAAGATTTTAGGAAGTAAAAATGTAAATTTTGTTACTTTTCGACTAATATTAGGTACTCATGCTTCAAAGTTGAGAACATTAGTTTTATTATCAGTAGTAATACTATAAGTACTTAAGAATAATCAGGTTATACATCTATAACTTGTTGCATATTTACAAAGAGTGTCAGTTTGACAGTCTAAATAATCCGCGAAGCGGGATGATTATTCTGTCAAACTGACACGATTTGTAATTATGCAGGAAGTTTGAGATGTATAACCGTATTTATTTTGAAGTACGCATTGTATTTGATACGATCCTTTATTGAGTAAATTGAGTAAAATCTCCGAATCGACTCATTTTTGAACAGTTATTGATAAACGTCAAAATTTGACGGTCCTGTTAATTTTCGATTGGTAGAGCTACTCTATGTATAATCAGATATTATCCGAATAATACAAGGCAACTTAACTAAATCGATCGTTCTGATTGGTTGAAAATCATACGAAAAAAATAATCAGTAGTAATACTATAAGGGAGCGTTCAAGTATTACGTAACGCAGTTTGGGGGGTGGGGAGGTCTTGCAAAACGTTACGATGCGTTACATGGGCGGGAGGGGGGTTCGAACAACGCGTTACGTAACATTCTTTCATATTGAAATAAAAAGAGGGAGTGATATACTGTAATGTTCTCAAAAGAGGGAGATTTGCATCATCAGCTGTTTTTGCCCTATAAAAGCTCTCATGCTGACTTGTGTGCCAACTGTGCCAAAAACTGCCAACGAAATTTAAAAAACGGCTACAGAAAAACTAAAAATGGTGTAGCGCTCACGTCCGTGACTCGCAATATTTTTTGTAAATAATTAAATGCGCTTCCGAATCCTGATGTTCCATCTTGAGGAGTGCTTTGAAATCATTCTTTCCTGCCGCCACCCTGTCGATGCCAAATCCTTTAGACCCCAATCAAGCTCTCGGTACTCAGTCAGCTAAACAAAGGATCATGCAAGTTTTCACTACTTCTTGTGACCATCAGTACAATTACTATATATATATATATATATATATATATATATATATATATATATATATATATATGCATATATATATATATATATATATATATATATATATATAAATATATATATATATATATATATATATATATATATATCATAAAAAGACATGAAACGAAAAATTATCTTGGGGTCCTAGGTCCACCTTTGCTAATCGCACCCATTTTCATAAGCAGGTTCCCAAAGTGAAAACCTGTTAATAAGCTAAAATCGAATAATGCATGAGATAAATGATGGTGGATTATGCTAAAACTGTCTGTAAGGACAGGGCGAAGTCAGGAAAACGGCATAATTAAATGTAAGATTAGTAATGAAAGTTTATTAGGACAAATTTGAGCCCATTTCAACATTTTACATTATGTATGATTATTTATTAAATAACAATAAAATAAATATTGCAAGTGAGAAATCTATTGTTTTGTTTATTATTAACGAAAACGCGATTTAAACAATAACATAGGAATTTTAGCGACTTTCAGGTATTTTGCGCAACATATTTGTGACTTTTAGGTAAAAATGGTCACTTGGGTGTTACGTAACGTTTACGGAGGGGGAGGGAGGGTTCATGTAAACGTTACGGCGCGTTACATAGGGGGGGAGGGTCAAAAATCTTCAAAAATTGCGTTACGTAATACTTGAACGCCCCCTAAGTACTTCAAAATAATCAGGTTATACATCGATAACTTGTTGCATAATTACAAAGAGTGTCAGTTTGACAGTTTAAATAATCCGACCACGAAGCGGGAGGATTATTCTGTCAAACTGACACGATTTGTGATTATGCAGGAAGTTTGAGATGTATGACCGTAATTATTTTGAAGTACGCATTGTATTTGATACGATTATTTGTTGAGTATATTAAGTAGAAATCTCCGAATCGACTCATTTCTGAACAGTTATTGATAAACGTCAAAATTTGACGGTCCTGTTAGTTTTCGATTAGTAGAGCTACTCTATGTATAATCAGGTATTATCGAAATTATACAAGGTAAATTAACTAAATTGACCGTTCTGATTGGTTGAAAATCATACAAAAAAAATAATCAGCTATAATATCACAAGAGCATCGAAAATAATCGATTATACTTCCGAGTCACGAGACGTATTTTGCGAAACATCACGAGAGCGCAGCTCGGGTGGTGTTTCAAGAAAATACGTCGAGTGACGAGGTCAGTATAAAGATTATTTTCGATTGCTCGAGTGGTATTCGTTACGATTAAATAACGAATAAAAAATCAATATTTTTTTTGACAAACGTCAAAACATCGTCAATATGAAAACATTTACATTTTGACATGAGGCGAAACACCAAAACGATTATATCACGTCGTCAAGGGTATATTCACTTAACAATACGTAGTCATTATGCAAAATTCACGGATTCTATTGGCTTATTCATACATGAGTTATATATCGTTATTTTTAAAATAAAAACACTTGGCTTATGTTTCACAATATAAAAAATATTTAGATACTGTATTTAGCAGTAACGAAAAGTCGACATGTTTCGAGTTATGAACTCATTATCAAGACTGACTACAGGAGAGTATTGCATCGTAATTTATAAAACAGACAAAAGCAAAGGTGATACCTGAAAATCAATTTGTTCGTTTACAAGGGGTAATTGACAAGCTGCCCGCCTCCCTGACACATTCTTCAGGGAGGAATGAAACACGTGTGTTTCATTTTTTCGATTTTCACATAACTCGAACAATTCTGATGGAAGGGCTTCCAGCCATATGGCGTAGTGATCTTCATTTTCATCACAATATATTGAACAAAAATCTATTCCGTTATCTACAACGTGACTAACGGGCTGATCAAAACATTTCCCGGGTTCCATAAATCTCAATGAAAAATAGTGAGCAGCAGAGCTCCGTCAATACACTCTTATTTTTTCCCAACACTAACTCAATGCATATACAAATTTTCAGCCCTCTAACTAAATTTGAAGCGGCTGTATTGAAAATTGTAAAATCTCGAAAACCGAGAAATATATATATATATATATATATATATATATATATATATATATATATATATATATATATACATTTATATATATACAGGGTGTCCCACCAGGAACTGCATCGATGGATATATGGAAAACTAAACATAGGAAATATCTGAAAATTTGGCTGTGTACTAATGTCGATAGGGGACATCCGGCTAAAATATTTTCAAGGTGATGGCACTTCCGGTTATACCGGAAGTAGGTATCAGCTTGCTTATTTCAAATGGGACATCCTGTATATTATTACATTTTTGGATTTTTAACAAAATTCTAGATAGATTTTATATATAATGTCCTATACCTATCTTCAACTGTTTCGGAAATATTTGAGTTTATTTGTCAAAAATTACGTATGCAGATCGAGTAATAATCAAATTTTTCTTCAAAAAAAACGGTATTACTGCCCAATCAAGATAAATTTCCTAATAGAGGTGGTTCTGTTTCAGCGTAAGATGAATAGTATTTTGACATTTAATATACAGGGTGCTCAGGAGAGTATTACAAAAATGGATGTTGAAAAACTACAAAAAGTCCATTTTTTCAAATGAATACCTACATTTTTTATTATTTTATTCGATTCAGTATCAAAAATAATATAATAATATAATATATATAAATATTTGCAAATTAATGGTTTTTGGTTAAAAAAAATGATTTCCTGAAATTTTGTAATAGTAGGCGTGTGATGCCATATTTGTTCTCGGCCAGGTTACCATGGAAACAAATTCCAAAGAGATGTCATTATTCGAAAAATTATTATATATAGTAACACAATCATGCCAAGTCGCTTGAATTATACAAACGAAGATTACCTGAATTTGTTTATTATTTATGGAGAGTGTAATAAAATGATAAAAAGAACATGTGATCTTTTTGCTGCTCGGTATCCGCAAAAAACCAAGCCATCACCAAATAGGTATGGTTTAATTTTCTGCGTATTGCTTTTGACAGATCCAACATTTATAAAATTTTGTATTATACTTTTGCGGATACCGAGCAGCAAAAATATCACATGTTCTTGTTATCACTTTATTACACTCTCCTTAAATAATAAACAAATTCAAATAATCTTCGTTTGTATAATTCAAACGACTTGGCATGATTGCCAATTGCCAATTGATACTATATATAATAATTTTTCGAATAATGACATCTCTTTGG
>JARQZK010000164.1:0-10000 GCA_030704885.1 Cynegetis impunctata
ACAAGCACAAGTAGCAATCCTAAGGAGTTTATGGTAATTGACCGAAACAAGGGAGACTCTTTGGCCAGAGACAACGAAACTGGTCAGGAATTCAGACGAAAGGTGGTTCACCTGAAAAAGGTGGAAGGAAATGGAAAGTGTTCTAGGGAATAGAAAAATATTTCGGTAAATATTAAATTGATTACAGCTGCCATTATTATTGTTTTTGTGTATTATTATTAATAATTTTGAATTGAAATATTTTCCAGTAAAGCCCTGTCTTTGATACTCCGACACTGTTATTATGATTATTACTGTGATTATATTATAATAATAATTGCTGTTTTATTGTTTTTTGTGTTCATATTACTATTACTATTAGTTGAATCTCTATTGTGTAATTGCATTTATTGTATCAATATTATATGTTTCCACAAGTCTTGTGGCGGTGGAAATCTAGTAAAATTAGGGAAAGATGTAGTGTATTGAGGAATGTCTATTAGGTACCCTTATATAAAATATTACGAAGGTGACGAGTAATGAATGAAGTGAGCTGGCTATTGTCAATAAGAACATTGAGTCAGTCTAGTTCTGATCGTGGATGCGACAGTTGGGTATTTTATTTCAATACCTACCCGAACAAGATATAAAGGAAAGGTAAACAATACAGTGTGTTACGAAATTGAACTTGTTTTCGTGGTTGTAAAACATCTAGTGCACTCGGTATCCGATTATGGTATTTTTGTATATTTTGTTGCTAAGGCTGATAGGCCCATAATCTCCCTCCATGCGACTTTCATTAGAATTTCTACGACGTGGTCTTCAAAAGGTATTTGGGTCATTCTACGATAAGAGGTAATGTACACGGAAATAAATATAAAATACCTTCTATATTTCATATCTTTTTATTTTATGCAATAAATAGTAGCATCTTAATGTAGTTTATCGAATACATCATGATTGAATACCCAACTGAAGAACATATCTGTGAAATTACCCAATTAAGTATGAAAAACTCTCTACCTTGGCTTGTCCCCTTGATGTTTTTGGTTGAACATGCAGACATTATATACCATCTTAATCGCAGTTGCCCAGTTAAATTATATTTAACAAAAGTTCAAATAAGTATTCTCAATTATTATGAAGAAAAAATACAATAATATTTGTTAATTTTTAACAATTTTCAAACATTACTTTTGTCCCGTTTCTTTCATGTATCTACCCTGGTAAATTCCGATCCGCTAAAACAAAACAAATATCAAACTGTCATCATGCTCAAGGGAACTCATAGAAGCGGTAGTTATATATTAGTTGATGCGACGCAACACTGGGTTGCAGTTCTTTCAGCAGGGTGAACGTGTCTCTCCACTGGTGAGTCGTACTACTTATATAATTTACTTAATTTACTTAGCATTAGTTGTTTCAGTTCAACAATAGTGTGATAGTTAACGTGTGACATAATATTAATCCAAAATTAACGTGTTAGTAAAAAAATTAAGTTAAATCTACGAGATATATAGTAAAGTAGTTTAGCGAGATGTCAACCAAAAAATATTAAAATACTCATTATATTTATGAATATATTCATATATATATATATATATATATATATATATATATATATATATATATATATATATATATAAACAATTGAACCACATCTTTCAGAATAGAAGAAAACATTTCGGCAACGAAACTCTTACGTCCTGACACCCGAAGGTGGTTACTATAATCGCTAACCACCTTCGGGTTTCGTTGCCGAAATGTTTTCTTCTATTCTGAAAGATGTGGTTCAATTGTTTCCGACTGGTGGCGCTGTGTCATATTTATATGTCATGGAGTTACTAGAAGAAATATGTATGACCGTTCGAAATGTTGGTTTGGTTATCACTCCCGGTGGATGGATGATACTGATGAGCCCCGATAAGGGCGAAACAGTCTGTCTATCAATTTCCATCGATTGTGATAAACAAATTAACATTTCGAACAATTACCGTCTGGGGTAGATGTTGATATTTCGATGCTTCGTGAACTCTTATAACCAGCTCCGCTAGGAGGTTTGTTTGATTAGTTTCAAATAAATGTCCTGTGGTGAGTAGATAAGTAGGTCAGTGTCTCGATTCGTTACTACATAGTAAACAAGAATGTTTAGTTATAGATATATTGTTGTAAACTGTACATGCTTGGCCAAGGTCGCACATCAGCAGTTTATTGTATAAACATACATATAAGACCCGATGGAAGATCGGGGAGATAGAAAGTAAGAAGTAAGACTGAGAGATAGACTCGTCACGCTGCCCGAGTGGTTAGCGCTAAGCCTATGTTCTATAATACTATACCAATAAATACTAAAAGTATAGTATGAACCTGTGTTTCATTTAACACCCAGGACCAGGCATTACATGGCGATCCTGCCAGTTTATGAAAAGTTGTGGAAAATTGTGGTGATTGTGTGGCATAAATGGGAGGTTCTTCAAGTAAACCAGACAGGGAAGAAATCATAATTGCCCAGAATGGAGCAGGCAATTCGGCGACGGCAACCCAGGCCATCACAAGGACCGAAGGGATGCTAGGGGTAATTCTGATAATAATTTTGCTGGCAATTATTGTGATAATAGTGAAGAAGTTCCTGGCCCACATGAGGAAGCTGGCAAGACAGGAAATTCAGCGAGCAGAGCTACAAAAATCACAAGCATCGCTGTTGCAGGTTTGAGGTAGGATCTACCCTAGTGAACAGACACTATTAATAATTTTTTGGTTTCCCTTCTTAAATTTAAGTATGAAATAGGATGACCCCCTTTTTATATATATTTATATATATTTATATTTTTTTTGGTTATTTAGCACTAGTTTATTATTTTCAATTGTGGTGTGTTGATAGTTCCTCGTTCGTGCAATAACCATAATTTAAGTTTAGATGGGAATTTTTTTTTTGCTGTAGATAATTGTTACTATTATTTTTTGCTGGAGCTATTCTTAGTTAAGATTATGGAAATTTTTTTTTATCACTCGTTCTGTGCCATTAAAATGAATATGAATTGTGTGACATTGGCATTATTATTATTATAACATTGCTATTTTGATAACATGGGTAATCTGATGACACTGATCCCTGACCTGCATTGACTCACTATCAAGTTACTATTGTTGTTATGAGTAATTGGTTTATTGAATGGATTTAGAATCTTGCGATCTATTGTGTAACAAATTGAAGGAAATAAGAACTTATTTAATAAAAATTGGTCCAAAGCGACGGCTTGAAAGTAGAGACATTGTTGAAACTAAATTAAACGAATCAAATAAAATTTATGAAGAGTGCAATAAATATTTTAGATCTTTCGATACTAGGAGAGTAGAGCCATCTGACCTTCAATTAGTTATAGATAAGAAAGCAAGAATCAACAGTATTTTCCGAGAAATTGTAAGCCTTTGCTCTTTTGATGATACGAATAGTGGAAAAAGTGCTTCTGATATTGTAGTAGAGACAACAAAATACAAAACTGCGGTCATGGAGTTCGATTTGAAAATAGCCTGCAGTCTTCTGCCAACAATGGATAGTACAGTAGAAAGCGTTAGTAAATTAATCGACGGTATAGAGTTGTACGATTCCATGTTAAGCCCAACAGCAAATCGGAATCATCTAATAAATCTCGTTTTGAAATCCAGGTTGTCAACAGCCGCTAAAATGAGACTCGACCAGAGTTATGGTACAGTGGAACTTTTGCTTTTAGATATGAAAAAATATCTTATTCCGAAAAAATCGTATACGGCCTTGCAAACAAAATTGTGTAGCGTTAGGCAAGGCAGTAAATCAGTGGTGGACTTTGGGAAGGAAGTCGAAGATCTGTTTGTTAATCTAACAATATCGCAAGCAGAAGGAAATCCTAACGCTTATAGTATCCTGAGACCAATTAATGAGAAACAAGCCATTAAGAGATTTGCTGATGGACTTAGCGACCAGAGGTTAAGTACGGTAATTGCAGCCCGTCATTTTGACTCCCTTCGCGATGCTATTTCGATAGCTGAAGGCGAGGATACCGAAAGGTCTGAGGAACGAGCGGTAATGGCATATGACAGTCGGGAGGCGAATGGCAGACAATTCGTCAATAGAGGTTTCCGTCGAAACAGGGGTAATTTCAGGAACCAAAACTTTGACGGAAACGGTAGAGATCAAAATAGTAATAGGGAATTCAGAAACTATAACTATGGAAATTCGAGGGGTAGCTACAGGAGACAACCCTATAGAGGACAAGGGAAAAATTACAATAATTATAGAGGTACGGCTAGAAGGGTGCAAGCAATAAACGGCCAAGAGAATGACCGTAGCGTGAATGTTGTTGAGTCAGTGGACAGTGAATTAGAGGTGAATCAACTTAATCAGTTTTTTCGAGAGGATTAGTATGCATGGGATTTTTACGGGTTCTGGTATGAATGAAGTATCGTTTACAGTAAATGGGGTAGATTTAAAATGTTTAGTAGACACGGGAGCATCATTGTGCGTGATTAAACTCGAAAAGGTACATCCTAGTATTCCTATTTTTAAACACAACATAGAAATAAAAGGAATCGGGGGAAATTTAGTCTCAGTGGGTATTTAAATTTAAAATTGTATATTAATAACGAATTTTTTGAAGAAAATTTTTTAGTATTAGATAATCTTTCGTGCGCAACGGATGCTATTTTGGGAGAGAACTTCTTTTCGAAGTATAAAGCTTCAATAGACTACGAAAGGGGCTGTCTGGCTCTCAAACGCAATGGTAAAGCTGTAATAATAGACCTGAGGGCGAGACAGACTCCTACGCATAATGTAGTCAATATCCCGGCTAGATGTGAGGTGATACATTTAGTACCAACTGAAGCAAAAGGCGATTGTGTGATTGTAGCGAATGAATTAAGTCAAGGGGTATTTGTAGCAGGGGCAGTAGTGACTGTTCGTAATGGCAAGATACCCATACGACTGATGAATACAAGGGAGAATGAGGTGAATATTAGAAATTTTGTCCCAGAACTACGTAGTGTGAATGAATTTGAGTGTTGCACATTTGAAAATAAGACTAACTCGGTAGAGAGAGAGTGAAAGAAATATTCAAACGTATACCGTTCAAGGATATGGGTAAGAAAGAACAGGTATCCATAGAAAATATTTGCGCAAAAGTATGCCGACATTTTTCATTTGGAAAATGACAAGTTAACGACAACCAAATTTAGGACAAGCAAATATAACATTAAAGGAAAATGCGGTACCAGTGTACAAAAAACCATACAGGTTGCCCCACATGTGCCAAAGAGGAAATAAGTAGGCAGGTAGACGTCATGTTTAAAAGATGGCATAATCGAGGAAACGTCATGCGAATGGAGCTCTCCCTTACTTATTGTGCCCAAGAAAGCGGACAGTTCAGGGAAAAAGAGGTGGAGGACTGTTATCGATTATCGTGCACTCAACACGCAGATAAAGGATGACAAATTCCCTCTGCCAAATATTACAGATATTCTTGACTCTCTAGGTGGAGCGATGTATTTCAGTACCCTCGACTTAAGTCAGGGATACCATCAGGTCGAGCTGAATGAGGGATGTAGACCTTGCACTAGTTTCGTGGTTAACGGAAAAGGGCAGTTCAGAATGCGTCGCCTACCAATGGGATTAAAAGTATCACCGAATATATTTTCAAGATTAATGACAGTGGCAATGTCGGGCCTAGGGCACCGTTGCATAGTCTACTTAGATGATTTAATAATTTTCGGTCGTAACTTAAATGAACATAATTATAACTTGGTTCAAGTATTGGAGAGGCTCCGTAAATATAACTTGAAATTAAACCCTGCAAAATGCAATTTTCTAAAAAGGGAAACTGCTGTACTTGGGGCACATTATTCACCCCAGACAGGATACTTTCCCGATCCTGAGAAGACTAGGGCACTGGAAAACTATCCGTTACCAACTAACGCAGAGGAAGTTAAAAAGATTTGTGCGTTTGCAAAACTATTACAGGAAATATATTCCTTATTTTTGCCCAATAGCGGCACCTCTAAATAAAATTAAGTCAGAAGTCCGTACCCTTCGTCTGGTCGGATGAATGCCAACAGTCATTTTTGGAAAGCTGAAAAAAAGCACTCCTCACCAAACCAATTTTGCAGTATCCAGATTTTTCAGAGAAGAACGAGTTTAGACTACAAACGGACGCTTCGGGTATAGCCATTTCAGCTATTACTTTCTTAATAGCGACAACAGACCCATAGCCTATGCGAGTAGGGGATTGAATAGAGCTGAACGCAATTATTTCACGATTGAAAAGGAACTATTGGCCATCGTATGGTCCGTTAAGTATTTCCGCCCATACTTATGGAACAGACCTTTTAGAATTTTTTCGACCATAAACCACTGATGTATTTATTCAGTCATTGTAACCCATCTAGTCGCTTTACAAAGTTTTAGGTTGTGTCTAGAGGACATACGACTTTACAGTCGAGTATGTCAGAGGCAAAGACAATTGTGCAGCGGATGCATTGTCAAGAATAATTGTTACGTCAAACGAGCTCCAAAAAATGAATGAAAGTGTTATTGCAGTTATGACTAGGGCACAGAATAGGAGAGGTAGGAGTGAAGAAATCGACCAGGGCTCGAAAGCGCCTAAGGATTTAGGCCCGGATCAACCAAGAATAGGGGAGATTCTTAAGTCACCCCCCAATTTTACAGAATTATGTTTTGTAAGTAAGAAATCCCTAACGCAATTAATAAATGATGATACCTCTAATAAATATAACTTTGAAAATATATATTACGATAAAGCCGTTGCAACAATCTACAGTAATCCAAATATTCGATCGACATTGGCGCGAGACGAAATGTTGAGAAATTTGGAAAGCATCTGTAGAGAAAATGAAATAAAGGAGATATTAATTACTAAAACAGAGCGGAATATAGACAGTATTAGGGATTTAGCAACGGCAATTAATGAATTAGACACATGGAATGGTCCAATTATTAATATTATAAAAGAGGTAAAGAAAATTGTAAGCAATGAAGAGAAGAAGCTAATATTAAATGATTTCCATTTGCTGCCTACTAGTGGGCACGCAGGCATCAAGCGGATGTTTAACAATGTTAAAAAATATTATTACTGGCCAAGTATGCTGGTTGACATAACAAGGTTTATAAATAGATGCGATTCGTGTCAAAGGAATAAGCACAGTAAACATACCAAGGTACCGATGGTCGTGACCACCACGGCCAATGCGGCTTTCGAAAAAATTTTTCTTGATATTGTCGGTCCATTAAAAGTAGATAATGACGGATTTGCGTACCTTCTAACTGCTCAATGTGAATTGACAAAATTTGTGGCTTACCCGCTGAGGACAAAAGATTCGTTTTTTTTTTTACCTATTTTTTACAAATAGGTTTAAACTATTAATATATATTATATTATTATATCTCCAAAATTACAAGTAATGTCTTTTTAAAGACAACAATCAAATATTTTAAACCTATTTTGTACATTACGTGGGTGAAGGTTTCTGTGGTTCCCTTCCCATCTAATATCAACAGACCTATCTGTTGATATTGGACTAAATAGCATGTAATTAATAACTGAAGACGGCCACAGCCGCAATGGAGAATTTTTGATAAATAGTACCCTATTCTTTGACTTTTCAAAATCAAAATAATTTGAACCTATTTCGAACATTACGTGGGTGAAGGTCTCTGTGGTTTTCCTTACCATATAATAATAACAGATTTGAATGTTAATATTGGACTGAATAGCACGTAATAAATAACAAAGAACGGCTACAGACGAAAAATTTTAGTGAAACATAGTAGTCTTCTCTATTCAAATTTTTTCAAATCAAGAAATGTCAATGAAATTTAAATTTTTTCAAAAGTTTTGATAAAGCCACGAATGTCGTGGCGAAACGTCAACTTTTTAATAAAATCGAGTTTTTTGAGATTCAACAAGCCTGTTATTGCTGATAATTATCAAGATATTATATATATATATTGTAATGCCTGGTCCTGGGTGTTAAATGAAACACAGGTTCATACTATACTTTTAGTATTTATTTGTATAATATTATAGAATATAGGCTTAGCGCTAACCTCTCGGGCAGCGTGACGAGTCTATATCTCAGTCTTACTTTCTTCTCCAGATTTCCTCTGGTTCTTATATATATTCATATAGCATTATGTATACAACAACATGCTGATGTGCGACCTTGCCTATACGTGATGTTTACAGTAATAATATAAGGTGTACTAACATTCTCAGATTACTATAGAGTAACCAATCGGGACACTGACCTACTTCCAGTTCACGCCCTTGGCAAATTGAAAGAATTTTATTGAGGTTTACTCGAGAAAATTCTGTCTCGTTTAAATGTATGATAATTTAAAATTTTTCTTTTCAATTTCCTATGAATGGTTTAATTACCATATCGCCTGTCGGGTGTGCACTGTAAGTATACTTAACATACAATTTTTAAAGTAATTTATTCTACGTATAATTTTGTTCTATACGCGCTGTCTAACGTCCCTATACTCTCGTGATGATACGCCATATTCTTGATATATTAATAATTATTTTATTTCAGCCATAGTACTCGATATAATCTACCTTTTACTTCAATTTGTGGACTCTTTCATTTGTCTCATCTATCAATTTATATATACTCATCTATATATAACCACAATATTAATAACTAAGGTCCCTAAAACTGATTATATTCCCTTGCCTTCCTAATAATTGAGAGCTTTTAATTCCATTCTTCTCTACAGATGGCTTCTAAAATTCTCAACATTTCGTCTCGCGCCAATGCCGATCGAATATTTAGATACTGTAGAGTGTTGCAACATTAGTACATACCGTGTATGATTTATTCTTGGCAGCTTCCAAAATTCCAATTAACATAGCTAATGGATAGCTGTAGATCGTCGCAACACTATTCCTCCACAAAAATTTATATATACTCATCTATATATTTATTTCTTCATTTCTCATTACCATATCCATCTTAACTAAGAAGTGGTCGCTATCTATATATAGCATACAAAAAAATATATGTTTCATCTCATTTTACCAACGATTCCATCTCGTAATTACAGTAAAAATTCATTATTTATGAAAACCTAATTCATTAGCAGGGGGCATAATCCATCCCCTGAGCGTCCCTATACGCATGCTCATTAATATAATTGCTCTCTCCTTTTAACCATTAACTAATTGTACATTATCTATACCATACTCTTTTGTAAACTATAATCTGTCTTAGCAGAACCTATATCTGATAATGGGCTTAAAGTTTAACTTTATTAAAAAACAATATTTAAATTTTCATATTTTTGTCCCTTCTGACAACTTCAAATATTCAAGCTTCATCGAGTATAATAAGTTAATTTTCTTATTTGCGTATCATCAGGTGAGCAACAGTTTACAATTCCTTAACAATTTCTCTGACTTTTATAATTAACACTTATGATGCCTAATATCGGCAATTTCATTTAAGATAAAAATTGATTACAAGATTTAAATTAATCAAAAAAACTAAAAATTTCCGAAGTAGGTCAATGTCTCAGTAAGATTCAACTAAAAAATAATACATAAATACAAAATATTCATAATAAAAAATTTCTGGCTTCGAAATATTTGACATATATATTCATAAATCTTATTTGACCGCAAGACTCCAAATCCGTTCAATAAATCAACAAATTCATATGAATTGAACAATAGTAACTCGATAGTGAGTCAATGCCGGTCAGTGTCATCAGATTACTCATGTTATCATAATAGCAATGTTATAATAATAATAATGTCAATGTCACACAATCCATAAACAGAACGAGTGATTACTTATTTCTCTAATTGCACACTATATATAAAAATTTCCATAATCCTGAATAGGAATAGCTCCAAAAAATAATAGCAATAATTATCTACAGCAAAAGAATTTCCCACTAACACATTACAATTGATAATAATAACTAGTGCTAAATAACAAAAGCAGGGGGTCATCCTATTTCATACTTAAC
>JARQZK010000164.1:20000-45000 GCA_030704885.1 Cynegetis impunctata
TCTAAATAAGCTCTGGTGGAAATATGTCTCACAATTCTGTGCTCTGTTCGATTATATGACAATGTTTTCGTAGAGATTTTCATTTGCTTTCGAGATTGGAATATCAGTTCATCTTAGATAACCCAGGGCTACCTACGTATGAGTATATAAACTTCAAAAAATAGTTAACACGTTTCAAAATGAATGTAATTATGTTCACTTTTGAAATGACTACTTTTTCCAACCATTTATATCTAGAACAATATTGAAAACATGGAATGTAGATATGCAGGAAAGAATTGGTAAGTGAAAATGATTTTGACAATCGCCAATTCAAGATTGAAGTTTAATCTGATGGCTTCAACAATTATTCTACTCAAAATCATTTCAATCTGTATTATGTCATTCGTAGATATTTAATTGTCAGTCTCACTACTGAACTGGAATGAAGTATATCTACAAAATGGCGAATGCGCAAAATTCTAGCTAATACGAAATTGTGATTTTCATGTGACACACTATCAATATTTCTGATGTAAGAACTGAGTTATGTTCAAATATTTTCAATTATCTTCTAAATTTACTGATGCAATTTTAAGTCCGCCAACTTGCAATGGAATGGATGATTACTGATGATACAGTAAGTATTAAAATTGATAGAACGAGAACAAAACCGGCAATTTCACTGAATTAGGTGACTGTATGTTTGTGGATTTCAGAATTGAAAATATCGTTCTCGTTTCATTGAATGAGCCTTTGTAAGTTTCAGGAATATAAAAATTGTTCATAACCTTCATTTGATTCGAACAGTTATAACTATTACAAATTAATTCACGTCTTTTTTCATCATCTTCATCATTAAATTGATAGTATTTCAATTTTAAATCAATGAGTACCGAGAATTGTGTCAGAATTACCCAATTTTTTTCCGCAGATATGTCTCTTTATTTGTGAGTAGTAGGTTCTCCTGTTTTAGTTATATTATTATGAACATGATAATTTGATATAATCATAAAACAGGAAAATAGTATAAAAGCAAAATTCAAAATATATTTCATGAAATGCTCCAGCATTTTTTCTTCACTTCAGCCTTGTACTATCATTCATTGTGAGTATTTCAAATTAACAAAATAAATATCTTCATAGTACTAAGACGATGTTGAGTATGTAGTTAGCAAAACGACTCACAAAACTGATTTAAAGAAACACTTGAATCAGAGGAACTGAAGGTATAAAAATGTGGGAAACATGATGCATTTCTTCTTACTTCAAGCCTGCTACCCACCTCCAAATTGTTCCAGTTTTGTGCATTGAATTTGGCAGCCTCGACACTCCCTTTAGCACCCATTCCGCTTAGTTCGATTACAGCTTGTATGGGTGATATTCCGGAAAAATCAGAATAAAAAACACCTCAAAAATTTGACACTTCTAACTTTTGACACAGTAAATACCTAACTACTTAATAAATCACTCGAAAATATGCTTGAGCAAATTTGTATATCAAGATTTCTTGCTTATTTTCAAAGATTTGGCACAACTATCACGAATCGACAACGAACATCAAAGAAATTTCCGTAAAATTTCAACGATATACAAATACAAGCCTGAGTACGAAATCGACCCGTATTTCAAAGCTTACGAATGTTCAGGTCAGACTGGCTGAAAGATCGTCCGGATGGGGGCGCTGTACTAGCGCAAGCGTTCATTCAACGCCCACTTGCGAACACTGTGTAAATAAGGGAACGAAATTTGGTTGCAGAAGCTCCTTCGCAATGAAACTTCTAGTAATTGATGTTTTTCCACAGGTTGAAATATTACCGTCTTTGAATATATATTGATTCTCAAGATCTTCTAGTTGAGAACTAACTCCGAAGAATAGACCCAAAGAGGCAGAAGATGAAAAAGAGAAAAAAATTCACCCGCAAGATGTGAAATTTCCAAGTTTTCTGAAATAGATTGCAAAAAAATTTCATGCTTTTGTTGATATTGCGAATTTTTCATCGAGTTTCCATTTATTTTCTAGATAGGTATAATTTCTTATTGTCTCAGAAATGTTTTAATGCCATGTATAATGAGTTGTAATAAAATTGATTTCAACAGATATTAAATTATTGCTAGTAGCATCTGTTGAAATTGTTTTACAGGCGACTGATTAATTGAAATTCAATTTTATGAACTTCTTCTGAAAACTCCTGTTTTTCTTGACATACAAGAAAAAATATTTTTATCGTCATAAAACATACTTAAAGTAAATTGAATTTAACAATTATCAAATTCAGATTCAGGTAATGAATTGATAATAATGATCTTAATAACTAAACTAATAGGTTCACGGTTAAGTGGTCCTCCTTCGAACAGAATGACGAATTCTGCAATAGAAGTAGAACTAAAAATATATAATTCCTGCTCAGAAATGAACCATGAAATTTCTGAATGCGGTGCCTTTTTTCAGTCAAGGTTCATCGAAATTATTTTTCATACATATTTATTTTGCACCATTGAACAAATATTTTTTTTAATTCAATTTTTTATCAAATTTGTAGCATATAACGGATTTTTTAGGACAAGGGTATTTTCTGGCAATAATATTTAGATGCACTGATAATGTTAGTATTTTATTTCGAAGTATGGATAATTAGCCACAACAAATATTCAAGAACAAAGTGCAATTCAAACTGAAAATTTATTTCATTATAAGATTAAATCACCGTTACCTAGTTATGACGATTGAAAAGTATTTTCCTTATCGTTAGTCCACATAGGTGCTAAGGAACAAAAATTTTGATAATTGATATGCCATAAAGTTTCGTTACTAGTTAAAACATTCTTCTCAAGCAACAATATATTTTAATAGGTATTGATAGTTATTTGAGTATGCAATTTATCAGAAGGTTGGAGTATTTTCTCAAAAATAAAATTTTCGTAATTTATTTTCATTGATCTTTCTTAACGCCTGATTTTGATTATGAGAAGTCATATTGATATACCTTACTATATACATACTTATATATATATATATATATATATATATATATATATATATATATATATATATATATATATATATATATATATATATATATATATATATATATATATATATATATATATATATATATATATATATATATATATTTATATATATATATATATATATATATATATTATATATATATATATATATATATATTATATATTATATATATATATTATATATATATATATATATATATATATATATATAATATATTATATATATATATATAATATATATATATATATATATATATATATATATATATATATATATATATATAGGGTGTCGCTCCGGGAACTGAATCGACCGATATAGAACAAAGTACGGATCAGAAAATTTTGAAAATTTAGATGATTTCCAATGTTGGTGTATCCAACCAAAATAATTACAAGCAGCTGGCACTTCCGCTTATACCGGAAATCGATAACAACTTGCTTATTTCAAATAGAACACCCTATATATTTTAGGGGTTTCGAAAAGAACAAAAAAAGTCGAAAATATGCAGAATACCCTATGCCTAAACCTAGCCGTTTCAGAGATATTTGACATTTTATATAAAATTTGACAGTCGCAATGGTTTACAAGAACCGGTATAACTCTCTTTATGTAGAAGATAGGTACTCATTTGCTTCTTGTCACATGAAAAGAACACAAGAAGAACTACATTCTGCAACTGAAATTAATTCAATAATATCATACCAAGTGTTACGTTTCGTCAACTTCAAACTACGAAAATTTGTTTAGGTCATCAAATGGAACACCCTGTAATTTTTTTTTACGTCAAGTTGTGTAAAATTGAATTCGCTTTTTTCTGATATCAGCATTGTGAGAGTTTAGGTTACAACTTTTTGAAGTATTTGTGATTTTATTAGAAATTCATGAATTGTTGTAATCATTTCATCGAATTAGCGATGATTAGAAACAATCAGTCATTATCTTATGGCAAAAATGCCAGCGCGTTAAAATTATACCAACGAAAACTTTTTAATTTGTTTATTGTGATAAAGTAATAACAAGAACTTGCAGCCCATTTGTACTCGATATCCAGAAAAACGGAACATAACACTAACACTGTAACATGCGTATTAATCGAATTGAAGATATGACATGAACTAAAATAGCAGAGATAAGATCAATTTAAAATATCATTTCATTTTAATTTACCAAATCCTCAAAATTCTGCCCTCGAACCTCAACACATTTTTCGCACCTTCTGATTAGTTCCTCATAGTTAGCTCTTCTAATTGAATCCTGTGATATGTTTTGTAAGGCATTTCTTACTGTCTGCATACAATCTTCAATGGTTGTTAATGGGCACTCATAAACTTTATTTTTAATAGTTCCCCAAATGAAATAATCGAGAACTGATAAATCGGGCGAGCGAGGAGGCCATAAGAAAGGTCCATTATTGGCAATCCATTGATCATGAAAAATGTCTTGTAAATAATTATCAATTAAATATGCGTTATGTGGGGAACACCGTCGTGCTGATAAAAAATGTTTCTATATTCGGCAAAAGGCAAATTTTCTAAATAGTTATTATTCAAATTTTGTAACATATTCAAATATTTTTCACCTAAAAAAAACAAAAATTCAACTATACATATTAGCAGAAGGGAAAATTTAATTTACCGCTTAAATTTTCCTGATAAAATTGTAATGCCACCACTCCATCATTTCTTATGGCACAGTAAACATTGAACTGCCAATTTGTCTGAAAGTTTCCCTCTCTGAACATATGGGGATTTGAGGCACTCTAATAATGCGAATTGTGTCTATTAAAAAGTCCATTTTTGGTAAATTTTGCTTCATCTGTCCATAATATATTTCCTAAATAAGAATCGTCACCCTCAGAGCTTATTAGAATAAACTCACAAAAATTCTGTCTTCTTAGGAAATCTGTTTTCTTTAATCCTTGAACCATATGGAATAAAAACGGTTTAAACTTATGTTTTAATAAGATTCTGTGAACTGAATTCTTGCATAGTCCCGATTCCAGAGCACCTTGTCTTAATGACATCCTGGGAAATGCATGAAAATATCCCGCAATGACTATTTCTATGTTTTTGAATTTTTGCCTTGACAGAGCCATAATTTTTAAAATTTTCCAGTATGCATTTTACAGTGTTTGGTGACGATTTCTGTCTTTCTGGATATCGAGTAGCAAAGGTGCTGCAAGTTCTTGATATTATTTTATTACATTCTCCATAAATAATAAACAAATTTAAAAAGTCTTCGTGGGTATAATTCAAACGTGCTGGCATTTTTTGACATAAGATAATGACTGACTGATTTTAATCATGGTTATTTCGATGAAATGATTACTACAATTAATGAATTTCTGATAAAATCACAAATATTTCAAGAAGTTGTAACCTTAACACACACAGTGCTAATATCAGAAAAACGTGAATTCAATCTTACACAACTTGACGTAAAAAAATACAGGGTGCTATATTTGACCTAAACAAGTTTTCGCAGTTTGAAGTTAACGAAATGTAACGCGAAAAATGGAACACTTGGTATGATATTAATTAATTTCAGTTGTAGAGCGTAGTTCTTCTTGTGATTTTTTCATGTGACACGAAACAACTGATTATCTTCTACAGCAAAAAAAATATACCGGTTCTTGTAATCCGTTGCACCTGTCAAATTCTCTATAAAATGTCAAATATCTCTGAAACGGCTAGGTTTAGGCATAGGGTATTCTTCACATTTTCGACTAAGAATTTTATGCTCTTTTCGAAAACCCTGAAAATATAGGATGTTCCATTTGAAATAAGCAAGTTGGTATCGATTTCCGGTATAAGCAGAAGTGCCAGCTGCTTGTAATTATTTTGGTTTGATTGGCCACACTGACATTAGTAATCATCTAAATTTTCAAAATTTTCTGATCTGTACTTTGTTCTATATCGATCGATTCAGTTCCCGTTGCGACACCCTGTATATATATATATATATATATATATATATATATATATATATATATATATATATATATATACATATGTATAATATATATATATATATATATATATATATATATATATATATATATATATATATATATATATATATATATATATATATATATATATATATATATATATATATATATATATATATATATATATATATATATATATATATATATATATATATATATATATATATATATATATATATAGATATATATAGGGTGTCCCAAAATTGCTGGGAAACAGACCAAAACGTGTAGTAGAGGTCGAAATGAGTGGAATGGACACAAATATTTTATATAGCAAAATGTACCGTTTTCCCGTGGGAAAAGTTGAAAGTCGACTTAATTTTTAATTTTATTAAACTTGTACTACTAACATGTTTTCACTCTATTCTTTATAGCGTACAAAAATGTGTTTTTTTCATGTTAACTTTCAAATGTTCTCACGGGCAAATGGTATAGGGTGTGCTAAATTGGACACTTTTAATGGGAAAGTCCTGTTTTTAAACTAGATAGATGAAAACTGATGACAGTGTCTGAGGCTCAATTTTTATGACAAACTTGATGGTGAACACCGCATATCGATATCTGTCATCGTTTCTGAGTAACAGCATGTTTTTCGAAAATGTTCATTTTCGAAAAGTTGCTGTAACTTTTTTCCTGTCAAAAATTCTTTGGTTCTATGAAAACATTCTCAAAGCACTTTTTCACGTAGAATTCAATGATTTAAGTAATTTATTTTTTCAAATCATACATCAACAGTTATTGACGGAAAAATCATTTTTTCAAATGAGACACCCTGTCTATTTCTGCATATTACGATCGAACTTAAAATTACCATTTCAAAAATGTAGCACACTTGACGTTTCCCTAGAGTCATCTCTGAAATTCAGAGCTTTTAAGTTTATTCATGTAGACTTTGAAACGCACACTATGAACAAGTAGGGTTTGGACGAAGCGGCAATAAAACAGGAAGCAAGTGTTTACTAGTAGCTGTCAAATTTTGATATAAGTAGTAAAGTCGCTCATCAATTTGTGGTTTTTATTAATTTTTCAAACACATTTGCAATGAAGTATGATAATTATTATGAAAAATGGGATATGATTGTCTGTTTTATACTAACCGCGGAAAATGTAGATGCAGCAAACAATTTGTATTGCGAGAGGTATCCAGATAGAAGGCAACGTTTTGAGACATTTTCGCAAGATTGCGACACAACCTAATTGATGGTGGTCAATTTGAAAAGATAAGGCCAAAATCATATGCATCAACTAGGGATAGGGAATTGAAAGAAATAGTCGTTTTAAGAGCTGTTGCAAATAATCCGAAAACGTCAATGCGAAATTTAAAAATTACAACAGGCCTACCAAGAACTAACGTTAGGCGAATTTTGAAAAAGTATAAATTCAAGCTATACAGGCCCAGAAGAGTTCATGAACATAGACCAGGAGATTTTGAACGCCGCATGGATTTTTGCCACTAGTTTCTGGAAAATTGTAACCAAGTGCTTGATTTTTTATCAATTTGTATTTGGCCAGATGAAGCTTATGTCAGCAGTGCCGGTATTTTTAACCGCTATAAATCTCATTCTTGAGCACAATAAAAACCTCCTTCTATTGTGGAGCAGAGAAGTCAAGGAAGATTTGGATTCAGTGTATGAGCAGGCGTTTTTAGGGATAGAATTATCAGCCCCGTCATTTGTAATGGCACTCTTACTTCTCAGAGGTATTCAGAAATTTTAAGGCAACATATTGAACGAATATTGTTGACAAATTGCCGCTAATGGAGCTCAGGAAAATATATTTTCAGCAAGACCGGGCTTCGCCTCACAACACTGCAATTGCCTGCAATTTTTTGGCTGCAAATTTAGGCAATAATTGGATAGTCAACCAAGGACCCAACCGTTGGCCGGCCAGGTCACCGGAACTAACGCCTATGGACTTTTACCTCTGGGGAAGGTTGAAAGATCTTATTTTCGAATTTTCGACATTGTTAACACTTCTTCTAAAGAAATATTTTGTTCTTTATTATAATTATTGTTTTAGTTTTATTTATTAGTGTAAATATAGTATCAAATGTTATCACTTTTACTGAAACTATGAGTTTCAAGTACTGCTGTCAACAGATTTCCTAACAATTGATAGCTACTAGTGAACACTTGCTTCCTGTTTTATCGCCGCTTCGTCCAAAGCCTACTTGTTCATAGTGTGCGTTTCGAAGTCTACATGAATAAACTTAAAAGCGCTGAATTTCAGAGATGACTCTCCTAAAACGTCAAGTGTGCTACATTTTTGAAATGGTAATTTTAAGTTCTACCGTAATATGCAGAAATACACAGGGTGTCTCATTTAAAAAAATGATTTTTCCGTCCATACCTGTTGATGTATGATTTGACAAAGTAAATTACTCAAACCATTGAATTCTACGTAAAAAGGTGCTTCGAGAATATTTTCATAGAACCAAAGAATTTTTGACAGGAAAAAAGTTACAGCAACTTTTCGAAAATGAACATTTTCGAAAAACATGCTGTAACTCAAAACCGATGATAGATATCGATATCCGGTTTTCACCATTAAGTTTGTCATTAAAATTGAGCCTCAGACACTGTCATCAGTTTTTATCTATCTAGATTGAAAACAGGACTTTTCCTTTAAAAGTGTCCAATTTCGCCCACCCTGTACATTTGTATATATGGATAAATTGTGTCCAATAGATTTTTTAATAAAGCCACGAATGTCGTGGCGAAACGTCAACTTTTCAATAAAATCGAGTTTTTTGAGATTCACCAAGCCTGTTATTGCTAATAATTATCAAAAATTTAAAAATAGTTCACAGGCAACAACAATTCAAATAAATAATTATATATATATATATATATATATATATATATATATATATATATATATATATATATATATATATATATATATATATGTATATATTATATATATATATATATATATATATTATATATATATATATATATATATATATATATATATATATATATTATATATATATATATATATATATATATATATATATATATATTTATAGTTGTTCTAGCCCAGTGGTTCTTAACCTTTTCATAATGAGGGATCATTTAACAACATTTCTGTCTTGTCACGGACCACCAACTTTTGGAAAGTAATATTACCTCCAAAAAGTTTATAAAAATAAACGGTTATTCTTATCTTTTTATAAATGATACACTTGTTATATTCTATTTCAAGTTTTTTTAAAGTAGGTAAATTTTATGTTAGAGGGGTGAATATATTAAAAAAAAAATGGCAAACCAGTTTGCCATTAGCATCTGAAGAAGGTGAAGTTCCACCAAAACGTGCGTCATGCGTTATTTCTCTCAATAAATGTGTAAATTGTTATTTTTAACCATTGTTTTAATATATGATATTCAAGTTAGAAAACCGACTTTCTTGAACAGTTTTTGTTTCGTCACGAAATTCTTGACTTTCTCAAATCTTTGAAGGATTGAAAGTCATTTGACATTCATTCATCAACACCAAAATATTGTTAAGAAAAGACAAGTAAATAACAATATAATACAGTTGAGAATAATTCAGTATCTGGAATTTATATTATGGAATTAGATAATAGTATTGAATATTCGAATATTTCTATATAGATGAATATATATATATATATATATATATATATATATATATATATATATATATATATATATATATATATATATATATATATATATATATATACCATAATCTTTACGTTATAGTTGAAAATATAACTCAAATTTTTATTTGCTTTTCACCTCAAGAATTAGACGCGTTTCGGTAAAACCATACCATACAAATTGATCTCTCATTTCACATTGAAAACAATCCTTCACATATTACAGACCAGTGCCTAACTTGGGATACAACAATATTTTATTCCATTCAGGTGTTAAATAAGAAGCTGTTAATACTTGTCTTTTTGTTTGAATGCTCTATAATTTTTAATTAAAAGTGAAATTTTTTGAGTTTTCGCAGTTTGTTTGTTCGCCTGGGTGCCGTTTGTACCTTCAAGGTAATTTATAAATTACGCACGCATCGAAATTTATATTTCGGTTGTTGGTAAACATTGTTGTAAATGTTCGTGTACTTCACATCTGCCAATACTTGATCTTATCTCGTTTTCCCATCAAATACAGATAGACACAAGTCTATCTAATAATTTTGAGATGTCGGTCTCTGAGTACAGGGCGCATCCAGTTTCTTAATAGATAATCGAAAATTTTTGCAAGTTGTGAATGACTCAAACTTTCCGAAGAAAGATCAAGGAATCCTTGTGAATCACAATGATGATCTTATAAAAACCGATTATGGATGTAGATGAATTTGGAAAATTAGATAAACCAAAGAATATATTAGTTATATCTCGCATTTAAAACAACAAGATATGTATATATCTTGGTAATACAGACTTGGTGGACAAGGTAACTCAGGAAAAAATTATTGAAATCAAAGGAAAGTAAATAGGAATCAGGCGACTTGTTACTCCAGCAAAGAAGATAATCTTTTCTAATGTGGTTCTTTCCATCCCACATCAGTTGTTGGATGAAGAAATTGAGAAATTAGGATTTGTTTGTGCTTCCCCAATGAATTTTTTGAGGGCTGGTATCAATTTGGATGGGGTTCTCCCACATCCTTAGTTTCCGTTAGAAAATTTATGTTTTACCAAATGAGGACATATTATCCCAATCGGCAAAAAATGTCCGGGGACCGGTGGCGAACCGTCTGCTTCAAAGCAGAGATAAAAATCAGTCGGGTCAGCAGAAGGGCAACCTACCAGCCAAGAAAACGTAACAGCAGTTCTTCACTCTCAGAGCCTAATACTAGTACATTTGAGACGCTCGAATTAGATGAATTAGTTATAAAGCCTGTCTCTGAATCTGAAACCTACAAAGCAGCTCTACTCTCCTCAAACTCCGAACACTGCGGAGAAATTGGATGAAGGTAAACAAGGGGAACGAAGCAAAAACAAACATAAAAATCCAAAGAACAGAAAGTCCGGAATAGATGTGCTCCTTGTTGGCCAGCTTAATCCAATAGAACAATTCTTAGAGAGAAACCCGGGAAAATTCTCACTGAACTTCGAACAACTTTTGAGTTTTCTTCAGAACATTTTTGGATCTGACGATCCTCTGGGTGTCCCTCAGGACTATACAATGGATATCCAAGCCATCTTAAAAATGCTCACTAAAATCTACCCAAATATTCAGCACAGAGCTCTCAAAATAACTGAACCTTCCTATAACAAACTCTAATCTTACAATAGATTCAGACTCGGAGAGTAGCTTGTCTGACTATCTCCTTTCACAAAAATGTAATTCCTACTGAAACCTCCACTGACATCCTTTGTCTTGAGGAAACGAACTTCTGGCTTAACTATCACAAAGAACTTAGAGGATATTAATGTTTTTTACGGAATATATTATCAAATAGGGCTAGTGGTGAAGTTACTATTTATTTAAATGATAAATTCTGAACTATTAACAAGACATACTTTGAAGGCAATCCCAGTTGAAGTACAATATTATAAATCAAAAACCAACATTTTAAACCTATATATACCACTAAATTTTGAATTTCCAACAAATGATCTCCAGGTTTTGTCTAGTTCTGTTCCATCTCCTCATGTATTTCTTGGTGATTCCAATGCCCATAACGTTATTTTGGGTCCAGTTAGAACAGATAGCCGAGGAAAAAATTTTGAAACTTTTATAGATAAGAGCAACCTGGTTTTAGTAAACTCGGAGACACGCACAAGATTAAAGTGCCTTAAAGGCAACTACTCAGCTATTGACTCAACACTCTCTGGCCCTCAACTCGCTACAAAACTCTTATGGACACTATTCGAGTATCCATATGGGAGCAACCATCTGCCTTTAGCTATTAAACCACAAAAATTTGAAAACCGAATCTGTTTGAAGAAATAGAATATGAAATCTGCAGATTTTCTGAATACATTGATATAAAATTGTCTCGTATTGATGTAAGTGATGAAGTATCTAGCGTAGTCAGTAATTTCATTTGAATTTTTGGAAAGTATTTGACAAAATGTGACCGTTAGGTATTATTTATCCCATACTTCTAGTAGGGGGAAATAAAGCTGCCATACTTATTTATTTGACACGTTTTAAAAATACGACTGTAAAATAATATTTTACATCATGGCATCATTGTATTCTCTTCGTTTGGATGCAATTGTACCTAAAAAAAATTATTACAGGTTGAAGCCATGGGGCGGACGACTGTCGGACTTGAACAAAAAGGTGAGAAAAAATTTTTTCACGATTTGTACCAGTATGGCATTTGGATTTTTGGAAATTATACGACACAATGTGACCATTATTATATTTGCCATACTTCTAGTAGAGGGAAAAAGTGGCGCCATATTGGTACAAATCGTTCGAATTAGGAATAAAATCTTAAGATTTTGAAAAAATATTGTTCACATTCGCCACCTTCCACAGGTATGTCATTATCAGACTTCTATTTATGATCATACAGAGAACTGTTAAAAAAAGTTTCAGGGTGGTACAAATTGTTTGACGAAAAAGAAATTACTCCATTTCAGTGGTATGGCGGCCATTGGGAACTGTCGGAAAAGTGTGGCAAGGTGATTTTCGTGAATAGCTACTCGACGATGATAAGCTATGCAAAAATTAGACTGGTAAAAATGGTTGAATTGTTTTATTTAAATTAATGAATTCACGTCGGTATGGCGGGCAGTAAGTCACACCCGAGAAGTATGGTATTACGCTACCGCCTACTTCTTTTTTTCAACTATCTGAAAATACAAGCATTTTTGTGGAACAAATCGTTCGACACTCGTTATTTATTCGACACGTTCGATTAACGCCCACGCGATTGGGCCGCCGGTGCCAGGGCTATGACCATCATTTTCCTTTTTGCCTTTACGTAATTAGACCCCTGAAGAACCGCTATACTGGTACAAATGACCTAATATTTTGTGTCTCCATCTCCCGATCTATATAGTCCGGGAGCCCACTGTCGAAAAGTCTACGTCATAAAACATCCGGTTCATTCATAATTTATTTGAAGGGATATATACCAAAGAATATTAAACCATTGGTCTGCCTTAGCTCATCCTGGCGGGTCATAGTTAATGAACGTAATTTATTTGGCAAAAACTGGTACGTCACCTACGTCACAAAACATCCGACTGAAATTTATACACATTATAGATAAATATCAGTTATTTGAAATTGGCCTGGTCTGCCAAGCTTCACCCTGGCGGAAGTGCTCGGCAGACCACCCTGAAGCGGTGTCAACTACTGTCAAATTGACTGGTCTCAGTCAAGCCAGATCATAGATTGACCAGAAAGAATGTATGATAAATTCTCGGAACATTCCATTACCGCTGCTTGTCGGTATATGAGCTATAAATCGCGAAAGAGAGAATTTTTTTGTTTTATGTTGACTGTGATTTGTTTTGAAAAAAGCATATAAAGGTGACTCTTTGGATGTGCCTGGTTTACCACAACACAATTTACAACTTGAGGTTGGCTCGGTAGTCATCATGATCCGGAATCTAAACCAATCTAACATATGCAACGGAACGCGTTAGGTGATAAGAAAACTGACGATCAATGTTCTTCACATGACGCACTCTAAGGAAGATTCTGAGGTGAAATCGTTCTCATTCTGAGGAATCCGATGATCCCGACCGATATGCCCTTTGAGTTTAAACGAATTCAATTTCCTATTCGTCTTGAACTCACCATGACGATTAACAAATCACAAGGCCAATTCTTGAGTGTTGGTTGTCTCATTTCAGAAAATGCATATTTTTCTCATGGTCTATTGTACGTGGTTTGTTCATGTGTCAAACCATCTCCTTTATTTATTCTTGCGCCTGAATAAGAAAAATGAATGCTATGCTGCATAATATATAGGTAACTACATCATAGCAAATGTCTTGCCGACACGCCATTGAAATACTTGATTAGTGGTGGTAAGCCAGGAACATCCAAAGAGTAACCTTTATATGCTTTTTTCAAAACAAATCACAGTCAACATAAAACAAAAAAATTCACTCTTTCGCGATTTACAGATCATATACTGACAAGCAGCGGTAATGGAATGTTCCGAGAATTTATCATACATTCTTTCTTGTCAATCTATGATCTGGCTTGACTGAGACCAATCAAATTTGACAGTAGTTGTTACCGCTTTAGGGTGGTCTGCCGAGCACTTCCGCCAGGGTGAAGCTTGGCAGACCAAGACAATTTTAAATAACTGATATTTATCTATAATGTGTTTAAATTTCAGTCGGATGTTTTGTGACGTAGGTGAGGTACCAGTTTTTGCCAAATAAATTACGTTCAATAACTATGACCCGCCAGGATGAGCTTAGGCAGACCAACGGTTTATTATTCTTTGGTATAAATCCTTTCGAATAAATCATGAATAATCCGGATGTTTTATGACGTAGACTTTCGGACAGTGGGCTCCTGGACTAATAGTGTTCCGTGTCAGAAATATAACAAAACGTACATCGGACAAACGTCGAGGAATTTGTCGTGAGGCATTACGTCTCACAAAAGTGTTTTCAACAGAAAAAATTAATCATGTGCATATCATTGAGAACAATCACACCATGGACTTTGGTGTTCTAAAAATTTAATGTATTGAAAATAACTATCATTGTAGATTATTCAAGGAAATGTGTAGGAAAAATGATGAAAACAATATGAACAAAAAACTGAGGTTAATTACCTCAGCATTATCTACAATTACATCGTGAATTTTGGGAAACATTTTTATTCTCCTTCTGATAGTGCAAATAATATAACTTAACCATAACCTAAACCTGTCTTTTCCAAAAGTTTATCCACAAGATTCTTTTCGCTGTTCTTTTCTTTCAATTTTCAAGTTTCAGAATGATCATTAGCTCCCTTCATTGTAAATGATAAGTTTTATGATGACGAGAATATTTTACAAAATTGTAATCATAGAATATTTTCGAAAGAAGATCTGATGTATCAAGCAGCTAATATTCGAACTAAAACAGAATTACACCCAGAATAATCTCATTAAGTTCAAAGGATTGCGTGCGAGGGTCCGCTTTATTGTGCAAAATAGCAAAAAATTATCCTGGCAGGCACATGTATCATCTTTCAGCTCTACAACAAAATCATCTGAAATATGGAAGAAAATTCAGAGTATCAACAGTAACAAGAATGCATACCAAATGTCCAATATTCTAGTAAATAACAAAGTCATAATCAAAAATGATGAAATCGCAGCATTTGCTGACTCATATTATGAAAATTCAAATGATACAAATTTTTGTGAAATTTTTTTATGACACAAGAAAAGAATGAAGGAAGAATCACCGATAAACCCTGGCGCTTGCGATAACCCCTTAAACTATCCTTTCACATTGGATGAGATGAACCACGCCTTTGAAAAATGTAACGAATCCGGCCCTGGTCCGGACGAAATCTCGTACTCTTTTTCAGGAAATCTGTCAACAAAATCGAAATGCTTCCTATTGAAGTTATATAATCAAATTTTCCTTAATCGCTCGTTTTCAGCTTCATGGTCCGAAGCAATTATTATCAGTGCCAAAAAACTTCTGGAAAGAATAACTAATAGCAGACTGCACTGGCATTTAGAAACAACAAATAAATAGCAACCCTGTCAAATTGGTTTTCGTTCTCACAGATCTACGTCCTATAATATCCTCAGTCTCAAATCAAAAATTCAGCAGCCTTTTTTTTCTTGCCTGACAAGACTGTGTTTTGTTCTCTCGTAGGAGAATGATGTACCCAGTAATATCTCTGGCTGGAATAAACCTACAGTTCAAATATTGTGTAAAAATTCTTGGAGTATGGTTCGATGAGGAACTCAACTGGAAAAAATATTTTGAATCCTTGAAAGTCGACTGTAGTAGAATGATAAATCTTTTAAAAGTATTAAGTAATCACAAATGGGGAGTAGATACCTACAACCTACTAAAAATATACAGATGCTTGATAAGATCAAAAATTCAATACGGAATAATCGTTCACTCTTCTGCTAGGAAAAAATACATAAGAGAACTTGAGATTATCGGGAATAAAGCTTTGAGAATTATTTCCGGGCACTCCCAACAACACCGATACAAAGTCTACATTGTCTCTTGGGGGAAATACTTATGTCATACCGAACAGAGCTTCTAAGCCTCATCTACGCAGTAAATATATCACAAGTTCTTTATCATCATAATAGATCATTGACTTTATTAAATTATCATCTCATCAAATACTAAAGTTATAAAAAAATTATACCACCATTTAAAGTACGATTCATTCAATTACTCGAGAAATATGAAATGTCCTTCCCAAACCTTCCGCCATTGATGTTCACTCCTTTCCCCTTAGAAAGAGAACTCAAAGAATATATATTTATATATACAGATGCATCACGAAAAGCCGGAAACGGAAAGGTAGGTCTTGCAGTGGTAACTCCACATGAAACTTTTAATTATGCAATAGCAAATTCTACGGTCTTCACTGGGGAAATAACAGATATTCATAAAGCCTTTGTATACATTTTAAATAGACTACCCGCCCTACTGCATTTGCACGGACTCCTCGAATTCCATCGGGAAAACTTCACATATTTATTCAGAACACTGCATTATGGACCAAATAAATCAATTAAGATATTCAATCTCTCTGAAAAATATATCGATAAGAATCAAGTTCACCCTTTCGCATTATGGAATTCAAGGTAATGAGAAGGCTGACGAAACTGTTAAATTTGCTTCGCACCATACAACCCCTACCCTATATCTGGTCAATGCTGAGGACTTGAAACATTGCATTTCGAAGAAAATTCATGAGAAATGGAACAGACAATCGTCTGAGAGCTTAGATTCTCTGAAACATCAACATCAAGTTCATTATGTAGAGCTGAACAAGTAAAAATTTCACGTCTTCGTTTAGGTCACACACGTCTAACGCATGGGCACTTAATAGCTAGAAACATAGCTCCTATCTATGAATTCTGCAATGTTAGAACTACATTCAAACACATCTTGAATGAGTGTCCGAAGTGCTCCATCGACAGGAAGAAAATAAAAATGAAATAGTCCTTTTCCGCAGGTCTTGGCAACAATAATGATGACTTGAGAAAGACCACAAGATTCCTGAAGGATATGAAAGTGTATGATATGTTATAATCCTATACACATACATTTAGTATATTTCTGTTAAGTCCCTAAATTGTTCCGTTGTGCAAATGGTCTTTGTAATCGATACACATTTCTTTCTAAATAAAATAAAAATATAATTCCAAAAACTAACCAATAACTTTGAGATATCATCAGATTAGTTATCGTGAAATCAAAAAGTAAAATAAATCAAGAAAAACAACACAAAATAAGCACCCTTAAACAAATTTCGAACTCTGAGTTTCATACAAATTTTAGGAAACTCATCCACACTATAAAATGTGTTTTTATATTAATCTATATAACCTATATTACATATTATATATACAGTGCTCTCGAAAATCAACGAATTAATTAATTTTTTCTGAAATTGAGAGAAAAAGATCTATCGCAGCGAGCTGCATCAGAAGAGCAGGTTTCCATAACGTATCCAATTATATAAATTTTGAACTACTAGAGTTTCATACAAATTTTAGGAAACTTATACACACTATAAAATGTGTTTTTATATTAATCTTCAATATGCCACTGAAATTATTGAAAAATTTTAGTCCTTTATAATCAGGTGAGCTCTACAAATCGAGATAATGGTTGACAAATACTACTCTTTTGTGAGTTATAAAGGCCTTTATCAAAATGTGAATGCTTCCCAAAATATCAACCAATACCGCAGTGTAGACTCAATTAATCCATAATAAAGAAGCTTCAATGTGTGCACAGATTAAACTTCTTATCATATAACTAAATGTGCTTCGTAGTTACGTGATCAATATGAGTTTTCCTGTTCGGGACCCAACATAATTCTCAAAAATTCGAAGCATTCAGTACTCTGAATCGAATTTGCACTTATATGTAGGTATATACAAAATCTGGAGTAACACTCTTTGACAACAAACGCATAAATTAAGGTTACAATGCATGACGGGTTCGCTCTACATTACAAATTAAACTATTTTGATACATTGTTACGACTGTCAACGAGTTGTTATGTTTCACTGAGTGACATGAACACACTTGTATCATCAGCATATTGCACAATCTGCATTGATGTTAAACAGAATTTATCGAGATCACTGACCAATATTATGAAAAAAAGAGGTGCATGAATTCAATTATTTGGTAAACCTATTTCGGATGCAACAGGGTCCTATCTCAGGTTATTGACTAATTCTACCTGACTACGAAGTTTTCTATAATTCAAAGTTACATTGTGAATGCAGACTTCGCGTCTCGGACTACATATGAGAGCTTCCTTGTAAAGTTTTTTTCATGAATTTTAAATTATTGAAGAATTTGCCTAGTTCACTTCATGTATTGTATTTAATGTCATTTCAGATAACATGTATGTCGATATAGTCTTCTATTTATTTTGAGTTTAGTTATCTATATTTACATCTTCACAAATGTATAATTTATTAATTATCATCATTGTAAAGAGTATGCATTATCAGTTCTATCTGTTCAATGAATGACTTGATTAGAAATATATGGTGGCCTATAAATAATAATGAACATGTAACTGTGTCGTTCTATTTTAATTTTTACGCCACAAGGTTCAAATTCACCCTCAATACACCAATTACTCAAATTTATTTCTTTAACACCGATGTTTCCAGTGATGTTAGGTACTATTTTGACTCGCCATTTTCTCTCGTGACATATTTATTTATTTATTTATTTATTTATTTACCAATTCAGGCTGCAAACAGTACAAAGTACCAAAACAGCATCCACTACGTATATAAGATAAACTTAACCTACAAACTAAACAGTTTATATTCTAAATAATTAGTACATAATAAACTTGAAATGACAAAAACAAACTGAAATCATTCTTAGTCATCTAAATTCCTAAAAAGTATTGTTTTAGACGGTGCTTATAATATTTTATTGGCAAAACAAAAACATCCAGCTTTAGAAAATTATTATGAAGATTGAACAGTGATTGAAATCTACAGATTGGAGAGTTCTGTCCTAGGTTAGTTCGATGGAAATCCACTGCAAACAAATCTCTATTTCTTGCGTTGGCCCTTGGTGTTCTTAGATTAATTCTAGATAATAGATCATTAGAATCAATATGATTATTTAATATTTTGTAAAGCATAGATAGATCGGTTATAATTCTTTTGTGTTCAAGTGATACAATTTTAAATTTATATTTGATATTGGAATAATTGTGATTAACTACCGCTGTATTGCTCTTAAATTCAAGGTATCTTAAGAATCTATTTTGTACACGTTCCAGACGTGTAGTATGTATGTTGTATGTTGGATTCCAGATGACAGAGGCAAAAGAGAGTTTACTATGGACAAACGCATAGTAAAGAGACAAAATGGATTGAGGATTCCTGAAATCTACTGAGTTTCTTTTTATAAATCCCGCCATCCTATTCGATTCGGTTATTACTCTTTCTATATGCGCTTTAAAAGTCCACTTATCATCCAGAGTAACTCCCAGATCTCTAATTTCCATCACCCTTTTCAAATTACTTTTATCAATGGAGTATAGCGACGTGATTTTATTGATATATTTTGTGAATGAGATATAGAAACATTTAGCGGTATTCAGATAGAGTTTGTTTTCCTGGCAGTATCGTTCCAAACGTAGAAGATCTTCTTGGATCTTCAGGCAGTCAGCTGGGGACTCGACATTTTTGTATATTTTCAAATCATCTGCAAGCAACAGAATTTTGCAATGTTTAAAACAGTTTTTTATTGAATTTATATAGATTATAAAAAATAACGGACCCAGATGACAACTTTGAGGTACACCAGACGTCGCACCAAAAAAGTCCGACGTATGCCCATCAACTATCACTCTACTATTTCTGCCTGTAATATACGAACAACATAGTCTGATCATAGTCGCATCCACACCGGCCTCTTCGAGCCTTTGTATTAATAATTAAAAATCGATCTTGTCAAATGTCTTACAGAAGTCGGTGTATATAGCCTCTGCTTGACCTTTATCATCTATTGTCTGACTGACAAATTCTGAGAAACATAACAAATTTGTTTCCAGTGATCTTCTGGGATAAAAACCATGCTGTTCATTTATAATTAAGTGTTTAACACATTCGAAAATACGGTGGTACATAATTTTTTCCAAGACTTTGCCAAAAATACATATTTTGCTAATAGAACTATAATTTTTTACATCTTCTCTATCGCCGCTCTTAAAAATTGGAATAATTTCACTTAACTTCCATTTCTTAGGAAAAATACCAGATCTTAACGATTCATTAAAAATAATACCAAGTGGCTCAGCCAAATTAACCGCACAGCTTTTTAAAAATATAGGTGGAATTTTATCTGGACCTGAACTTTTGTTTACGTCTAAGTTTTTACAAATTTCTAAAATTTGGTTTTCTGAAATCAACTCAATCCCTGTCTGTATTTTTGGCTTCTTATTGTTGAAAAATATTGGGTTGGATTCGATGTACACGCTTTTGAAAAATTCCGCAAACACGTTAGCTACTTCTTTGCCACCTCTTGCAAATTTATAACCATTTTTTACCTCATATGGAATAGACACATTGTTTTTCCTTTTATTACGAATAAAATTTCAAAAAATTTTTGTGTTTTCCAAAATATTAGATTCAATACCTTTCATAAATTCGTTGTAGTCTTGTTTTATCATATGTTTTGATAAATTTCTAAGCTCACAAAACCGATTAAAAATAAATTGATCGTTGTATATTTTATAATTTTTATGAAGTTTATTTTTTTCTTTAATTACTGAGATTGTTGAAATTTGAAATAATTTGGAAGCTTTCCTTTAACATTTCGGACTGGAACCCACTTTTCTATCACATATGTGATATTAACTGATAGTTTTGAAGAGCTATTGATTTCACATGGAAATAGTTAGGTCAATGTTCAGTGACACATGAGATACATTATATTTTACAAAACTAAGTCTAGGTCGAAACCTTCTTTAACCTAGCCACCTTGTTTACTTTAAAGTTTAGATACACACAGTTTTTTTGCTCAAAGTTAGTTGAAAGTTTCATACTGGATTGATTAAAAACGGTCATCAGGTAGATTTTACATTCGTACAGTTTTATTTCAAATGTGAAAATTAAAATAAATGCTGAGAAATGCCAAGAAATATTCATCACAATCAGAAGACAGAGCGGAATTGAAAATCTAGAAATACAAGGTCAAGAAGTAGAATGGCAAAACAAGTTGAAATATATGGAAATAATGACAGTCATAAATGTTCAGTGAAAAACTCACATAGAATACATAACCATAATTAATTAAATTAACAGGTCAGAGCTAAACTTTTATTGTTGCTATACAGGGTGATTCATTTAGGGTGGCGACCGGCCGTATCTCGGAAACCGTATTTCCTAGAATTTGGGGGAAAAAATTCTTATATGAAAATCTGCCCTAAAAAAATGATTAAAAATGTTTTTGAGTCCATAGTCTTCCGCTAGGTGGTGCAATCTATCACTTAATATATATATATATATATATATATATATATATATATATATATATATATATATATATATATATATATATATATATATATATATATAATATATATTCTAAAGTTGATACTTTTCACCAGCCTAAATTGGGGAATATTTTGTAAAAAATCCAATTATATTATATATATAAATATATATATATATATATATATATATATATATATATATATATATATTTATATATATATATAAAATATAATTGGATTTTTTACGAAATATTCCCCAATTTAGGCTGGTGAAAAGTATCAACTTTAGAAATTACTGTCCTAATTCTACAACTTTTGTTGAAGTCATTTTTCTGTATTACCTATTCTGAAATGGTGGGGGAAGTTCTCTATCTTTGACATAAAAAATACTGTAACTCCATAATGCATGCACCGATTTTCGAAAACATAGACTCTATGCAAAGAGTATTGAATGTAGATTTCAGTTATTAATAACAAAACACTTTTAATTTTCCAATCGGCAACTAGAGGACGTTATGTAACACCTAGCTCTATTTATGATTTTTTTTGAGAAATTTCAAATGCAATGCTATAAATCTAACAAGCTTACAAGAAGTAAAATTTGATGACTTATTGACCTGTCAAAACCGCGAACTGATATCTCTCTTCATTCCAAAGATATTGGCATTTTTGATGAGTGTTGGTGATTCTTGGCTCGCCCTGTAAGGTGAAAGAGAAATTATGTTGCTAAAATTGTTTTGAAAATAAAATAACAAGTAGAAATGCATCAAAAAAATATTTATTATCATTACATAAAGAAACAAAACTAAGGGAGCTACTCATAACAGAAATTTACAAAACACTCCTACTATCTCATTATTTTAAATACTCTAAATGCTTGCCAGTATTTGCTTTGAACTATTTCGTATAAATATTTTCGGGTAAAATTTCAATCCCAAATCTCTCAAACGGTCTCTTATAGTTTTATATCTCAAAATACTTTTTCTTCTAAGATATATTTTCTGAGATATAACGATTCAAAAAGTTGAAAGAATTGTAATCGTCATAATATGCACGTTTCAACGCCACCTTTTAGCTAGTTCTTTCAAATTTCTGAATCGTAGATCTCAAAAACGGTGGCTCTGAAGAAAAAATTTATTGTAACATTTGTTATAGATAATTAGGTGATCTACAATTTTTGTCTAGACTAATTCCATGATAAAACTAACTTCTTTGCTGAAAATCGCAAAAAACCGTTTTTGTGACATTCGACCCTGAGTAAATTTTTTTGCACGTATCAGATCGATGAGGACTTTTTATATTTCATCTATAATGGTGTTTTGAGCAATCCTACCAATTTTCAGCTGGGTGCGAATTTTTGTAACTTCACTCCTAATTTTTGGTCTAATTTGACCGGACTAGTTTTGTTTCATTATGTAATATAGGTAAATATTTTCATAATGCGTTTCTACTTGTTTTTTTTAAAACAATTTCAGCAACATAATTACTCTTCCACCTCACAGGGCGAGACAACAATCACCAACACTCATAAAAAAATGCCAATATCTTTGGAATGAAAAGAGATATTAGTTTGCAGTTTTGACAGGTCAATAAGTCATCAAATTTGGCTTTTGCTCAGCTAGTTAGATTTATAGCATTGCATTTGAAATTTCTCAAAAAAAATCATAAATAGAGCTAGGTGTTACATAACGCCCTCTAGTTGCCGATTGGAAAATTAAAAGTGTTTTTGTTATTTGTTAGTGAAATCAACATCGAATACTCTTTGCATAGAGTCTATGTTTTCGAAAATTGGTTCATGCATTATGAAGTTACAATATTTTTTATGTAAAAGGAAGAGAACTTCCCCTACCATTTCAGAATAGGTAATAAAACAAAACGACTTTCACAAAAGTTGTAGAATTAAAAAAGTAATTTTCAAAGTTGATATTTTTTACCGGCCTAAATTGGAGAATATTTCGTAAAAAATCCAATTATATTTTATGAGTGGTACTATGGACTAACACTTTTAATCAATTTTGTAGGGCAGATTTTCAAATAAGAATTTTTTTCCCCAAATTCTAGGACATACGGTTTCCGAGATACGGGCGGTCGCTACCCTTAATGAATCACCCTGTATAGGTATATATGTATATATATATATATATATATATATATATATATAAGTATATATATATATATATATATATATATATATATATAATATATATATAATATATATATATATATATATATATATATATATATATATATTATATATATATATATATATATATATATATATATATATATATATATATGTATATATATTTATATATTTATATATATATATATATATGAAGAGTACACGGGAATAATGATCAGAGTCACAAAACATACAATTCGCAGGATTTCAAATTCAAGATTCACAGACTCAAAACTCACATTCAAATTACGCTTAAAGTGTGGTTTTAAACATTCATGGGTTATGTATTTGACTATAATGTTGTTAAGCAAAAACTAAGTGATATGATTTGTAGTATTCCCAAAATAAATATAATTCTTCATATTGTGCCAAAACATTGTATGGGAAAAAAATGATCAGAGAGTCCTGTACTCTCTGTTTATTGTTGAGTGGAATAAAAAACACCAAAATAATGTTTAAATTATTCTATTTTATTTATTTTATTATATAACATACAATATTTTGGTTGCTATTTTCAGAAAGAAAAAAATGATTAGGTAGCAATTGCACTAATTGGGATCTTTTCTTCTTCATAATTTTCCATCTCGTCAGAATTATTGTTTGAAAACAATAGGAGTTTTGAATAAATCTCTTGTGCAGGTGGTTCGCAAAATCGTTTGAGGTGTTGCAAATCTGCAATTTTTTCGGGTTTTAGATCAAATGGTCCAGCATAAAGTGCTTTCAGTATAGTTTCTGATGTTATCTGTTTCTTCTTTGATTTTGATGTGCTTCTCGAAGTCATTTTTAGACTGTTTATTTGAAACATGCCATTGTAAGTTTCTCGGTGAAGCAGCATTTGTGGTTTATCCTTGGTCACTTTCAAAGGCAAAGCAGGTCGGGTTCCAATCGCACAAGTTTTCTTATACAGAGGAATTACTCCAGTTTTTAAATATTTCTTGCTGACAGTCGATTACACTAAATGGACTGGGTTTGACTCGACTGTTCCTTATAACAGCTCTCCAATCTTCCGGTATCTCAGCATGTACATCTAAAGCATCTGAATAGGTGGTTGGACTCTGATCATTCTTGTGAAGTTGCGCGTGGACTATGATCGTTTTTGCGTAAACCATTGAATTTTAAAACGTTTATAACTTGGACTCTGAGTATTA
>JARQZK010000164.1:50000-62500 GCA_030704885.1 Cynegetis impunctata
AAGAATATATATATATATATATATATATATATATATATATATATATATATATATATATATATTAATAATATATATATATATATATATATATATATATATATAATATATATATATATATATATATATATATATATATATATATATATATATATATATTATAATATATATATATATATATATATATAATATATATATATATATATATATATATATATATATATATATATATATATATTCGGGAAATATTCACAATAATTATATTTTAGGTACCACTATAAAAATTAAAGGTTTCCGAATATTGGAATAGGATAATGCATGCAAGATTTACAAACAGACTAAAATATTAATTCTTATGAATAAGAAATGTATATCCTTTAAAATTATTATTTGTGACATACGTGATGAAAACCAACTGAATATATCAATAGTTACTATACTTCTCAGAAATTCCAATAATTTTTCAATAGCACCGATTATAAAAATTTTTATATTGGCATATAAAAAATATTTGCGATTTACTCATTAAATGGCGAATGGAATATAATGAAGCATCCCATATTATAACAGTGACGCCTTATTTACATATGATTTTAAATCCTTCTTCTGGGAAGCTGATTTCATTTAGCAGTACTTTAAAACAATTTCGAAAATCTATTGTTATTATTAATATATTAAATTGCTAGTTATAGACGAATATGATGCAAATAGATTTTCTGATTTTTTGTATAACATGAGACACCATGTATAATACTACAATATACGTTATCCTACATGTTTCCAAATATTACCCTTCACCACCTTCCATCGGTTTCTGAAAAATTATAATAAAAGTCGTTATGATGTTTTGTTCAAAACATAGCTTCAATTGAATGTTTATTACTTATATGGATTCATGGTATTAGCTGAAAGTTTGGAAGTTATAAAAGTTAAACAATATATTGTCCTTAAACATGAACCGTTGAAAATTCAACAATTAATGAGTTGATAATGAAACAATTGCGCGTTAATCGAATGTACTTTGAGAAGATTTTCATCTGAATGAAGTTTTAGTGAAATTGTTTACTTTTCCTGAATCTTGTGACAAAATTAAAGTGAGGAAGTTATAATCTGATTAAGTGTTTTATTATTTGACATAAAGAAAATAGTTTTTATTTCGTTTTGACGGAATTAATAATGATGTCTTCATGCGTAGTAACAGGCTTCGTTGAATATCATTCCCTCTTGGTTTTATCCCATAATAATTATTATTTTATAAATATCCAAACTTTTTCTTGTTCATTCGTTGTAGAGTACATCACGTAGAACTTTCTGCATGATCCGGCTGAAATTATTTTACATTATTCATGACTTATGAACAATTTCATCAATTAATCATTTGCTGCGCTACTGTTTTATTATTATCTCATTAATTGTGAAATTTATTTATGACATATTGCATGACTGCCTAGTTGAAATTTTCCAAAATAATCCGGTTTTTATAAAAACTTTGTTTTATTTCGGCAACCTAAGGTTTTAAGTATGAGAAACATGACGTATAATTTTAAAGAGAATTTTATTGTCGTTCGAATTATTTAATTTCATATAGCGTGTTCCATTGGAAAAAAAAAACTTTACACAATTTTTTTATTTATCACAGTTTTTCAACAAGCCATTACAACGAAAGAAAAACTCCTTTAAAATAAACAAATACGCAAGGCAAACTACAACCAGAATTTCATCTTGATACTATGAATTCAACTACTGCAGTAAAACTCAATTCATCGAAAAAATTTTTTTGAACAAATAATGGGGAATTCATTTTTTTTAATGTAGGAATTAATAATTCATTCAATGTTTATATATATATATATATATATATATATATATATATATATATATATAGGTATATATATATATATATATATATATATATATATATATAAATATATATATATATATATATATATATAAATATATATATATATATATATATAATATATATTATATATATATATATAAAATATATATATATATATTCTATAATTTAAAATAATATATATATATATATATATATATATATATATATATATATATATATATATATATATATATATATATATATATATATATATATTCGTAACACATTAGAACAATGGACCTTTTGTTAAAATATAAGACTGCTTAGGTCAGCATCATTTAATGTTATATAAACAGCGACATCTCCCCCGCAATTTCAGTTTCATCCCGTGTTCCTAAACAAATGCACAGTCTCATTACTGTTTTCCAAAAGATAATAAGTCTACATTAATCATTGTATATTTACGTATATTGTGAATAAGTGTATTTGAAGTATAATAATTACTAAAGTTATTCAATATATCTCTACGAGTATAACTATACAAATAAATAATAAAAGAGCCAAAGCCCAAAGTACTATAAAGTGAATAAAGCCATAAGTGATATAGTGAATAAAGACATAAGTGTTTAAGTGCCTCAAGAAAGGCTACGTGTAAGAGTTTATGGAGCTATCTCATAAAAAGCTACGCTGGTGTCAGAAGTCCTGATAGGATAGAACTCTATTGATTAGAGCAGTGTCTCTGTTTTGAAGGTTCTACCCTGTATGTTGTAGTCTGAGCTAATCCCAGAGGAATATAATAATAAGTTTATATATATATATATATATATATATATATATACCTATATATATATATATATATATATATATATATATATATATATATATATATATATATATATATATATATATATATATATATATATATATATATATATATATATATATATATATATATATATATATATATATATATATATATATATATATATATATATATATATATATATATATATATATATATATATATATATATATATATATATATATATATATATATATATATATATATATAAATATATATATATGCCCTGTTCTATTCAATTTTTTCAAATCAATAAATGTCAAAGAAATTTCAATTACGAATATCGTAGTGAAACGTCAACTTTTTAATAAAATCGAGTTTTTTAAGATTCAATCAGCCTGTTATTGCTAATAATTATCAAAAGATTATATATATATATATATATATATATATATATATATATATATATATATATAAAAAGTTTTGATAAAGCCACGAATGTCGTGGCGAAACGTCATCTTTTTAATAAAATCGAGTTTTTTGAGATTCAACAAGCCTGCTATTGCTAATAATTATCAAAAGATTAGAAATAGTTCACAGGCAACAAAAATTCGAATGAATAATTATATATATACATATAGTTACTATTTGAAATTGCAGTCTGGGTGGAATAAGTAAACACTCTATCCCTCTATTTCAAGGTTTCTGGATTTATTAATCCCTTCATCACGAGATGCTTCAAGTAAATTGAAGTTGGTGAAACAAAAATTTGGCTCTTTTTGTTCTTTATATATTTTATGGATTTCTTATCTTTCGGTTAGCAGAAGCAGTATGTTGGAACTGTTTATTGAGTAGTAACTTTGTTATTTTATAAAGAAATTGTGAAATTAACTGAACGAGAACGACTTGAAATTTTGGCATGGTCGGATTTCGAGAGACGAAATGCGCACCCATAAAGAAGTAGTTGAATTGTTCAATGAAACTCTTCTTGATCGGCTTCCCATTTGCAAGAGCATCGTAAGCAATATTTAGTCTAAACTCAGTAACTTTAGACGTCTCCGTAATTTACCTAAATCTGGTCGACATTCAAAATCAGAAAAAGATCATCTTTACGTTTTGGTGACAATACAAGATAATCATCAGTCAACACTCAAACAAGGGACTTTTGATTTGAATATGGCAGCATCCAAGGTTCACAGGATTGTGAAAAAAGCAAAGTATCATCCTCATAGGGTTGCACTATTCATGAGCTAAATGAAGTGAAACGTGTGGTGCGGCATAGTCCAAGGAATAATTCTGGGTCCCTATTTCTTTGATAAAAACCTTAAATGAGGAACTTGATCTTTCAAATTATTAATTTTTTTTTGCAACAAAATGGTGCGCCTCCCCATTATGCAATACCTGTCTGAGCGTATTTAGATGAGATTTTCCCGAACTATTGGATAGAGAGAAGGGGGCCAATTGAGTGACCAGCCAGATCACCGGATTAGACACCTTTAGATTACTTTTTATGAGGTTATTTAAAAAGAAAACTATACGTTAGTAAAACAGTGAATTTAGAAAAATTCAGCAAGAAGCGAGAATTTGTCAGGAGATACATCATTTACCTCCTGAAGCTGTTGATCATGTTCAAAAAGAATTTATCGTCTTGGTTACTGTCAGGTAGCCTAGGGTGTACAATTTCTACATTTACTTTAATAAATTATCATTAAATTCAGTGAAATTTGAAATGATTTTTTTCAAATTTTTTTTATCTAACCAACATACGTTTGTTGAATGCATAAAACTTCATTTTTGAGAAGTAATTCAACTTCATGCAATTTCCGGTTTCAACGGAAGTTGCTCTATTTTTTTTCGAAATAATTTTTTATTCTAGAGGGCTATAGATGCTTTCAAATAAATAATTTCGGTCCTAAAATGGCCCTGTTCATCGTCCTGAGACGTAGATTTGTGGGCGTGGCTTCGAACTTATTTTGTTTGAGTTGTGTTGGTCACAGGCTACTCGATGATTTCAAATGTTATTCTAATCTCAATAAGATTCTTCATTTAAAGAAAGTTCTAAGGTTATGGGATTTCAGGTTTTTATCGAAAGTTTTCTTTCAACCTAATACCTAGAGTGCAGTATCAAATTAATCGTAATGAAATTATTGATTTTTTTAACACGACGAGCCACCATGATGCCATTTGAAAAAAAATAGTGATAAAAGTTTTAAAATTAAACTTCACATCGCTGAAAAATTTTGATCGAAAACAGTGAAGTTGTATTTTAGCATACATTTTAGGACTGAAATTAGTTTTTTGAACGCATCCATTGCCCACTAGAATAAAAATTTATTTCGAAAAAAAAATAAAAAAACTGTTACAAAAAGTATCAAATGATACATGGTTGTATTCTAAATGTCATATGGAGACAAAAAAAACTGAAAATATACCAAGTGTCCCCTTTAAAAATCGAACGTTTCTGTCTACATGAAGTTGAGTTACCTTTTGAAAAATGCAGTTTTATGCAACAAACAGATCCTCTAAATTTCATTTCATTACCCCCGAAAACAAAAAAGTTAGAGGGGCGAGCCACCTTTCGTGGACACCCGGTATATATATATATATATATATATATATATATATATATATATATATATATATATATATATATATATATATATATATATATATATATATAATAACTAATTGATTTACAGGATCAGGACTTCTACAAAATTAAAGTGAACTATCAAAACATGTTTAACTTCCACAAGGAGTGACTCTAACCGTACATTGAATTTATTGATAATACATTGCAAACCTGCTAAATTATACAAATCTCCACTACACATACAAAATAACAAAAGGTCGCTATTTAAAATTTATCCAAAAATCAAACAAAAATTAAAGTTTGATTTTTTTCATCCCTTCACTGTACAGATCGGTTAGCTATAATCAAAAATGTTACAAAAAAAATGTGTTGTCATGGTTTGTTATGTTGTCTGTGTTTCCCATTTGATCCTACCTTTATGGTCTACTTATTCGTTTTATTCACCCAGTTGTTCATCATATTTCTCATTGTTGTTTGAAATTGTTAACAAATATGAATAGATGTTGCTTAACTTCTGGGTATCTGTCTTTCTGTTTATGTTTGCTTTATGTTTATGTATATTTATATATTTATCATGTCATGAATAATTTTTTTTTAGTAATTTTTTTCCATTTTTACGATTTTAATCTGTTCAAATTCTATTCTGTGTTCATTGTTGTTTGCTTGTATAGCACGTGCAAATTGTTCTGTATTGTGTTATGAAACTAGAATGTATGTCCATTCGACTCTTCAACCTCTGCGATGTTTGACCAACATACACGTCAAAACAGTCCAGTTTATAAAGCAGTCAAAACAGTCCAGTTGATACACAACATTACTGCAAAGTTTAACAGGGATTTGGTCTTTTAAATGGGAGAACAGTGTCGCCCCTGTCCTTATATTGTGTGTAGTGAATGATTTTCATCTTTTGCCTCTATAGTGAATTTTATGTATTTACTATAAGAATTGAAACATTCTAGTAGTTTCACCTCATGCATTGCTGGTAGTTGAAATCGTGTCATCTACAAATGTTCGTATGAATGGTAATTCAAATGCTAACCTTGGTAAACAATTATCCAATAAGTTTTCCATCACATATTGTGATAGTATTGGACTTAGCTTTGAGCCCATGTCGCATCCATTGACTTGTTTGTAGTACTTCCCTTGTAATGTGCAGTAGTTATTGTCCAACATAAATTCCAATATTTCGAAAAAGAGGTCTTCATTTATATCGGTGTGCTCAGCTATTCTATACCATTTTATTTTAATACCCGTTTTATTTCGGTTTTTGTTAAATTCGGAAACAATTTCACTACATCTAATGATGCTTGAATGTGACCTTTCGGTATTATATATTTATTTATAATTTCAGAACCGAATTCAAAGCTATCCCTAGAGATCCAACATTCACTATCCAAAATAAAAGCAATTCTATTATTGAGTCAAAACATTATGTGTCTGATGTTCAGGTTCGTCAAATGAAAAGCTACAAATCTGCTTAAGAATATATGTCAACCCAAAAATACACGAAAAAGAAAATCCTTCAAAACCTATGATATCCAGTATTAACAGCCCTACTAGTACACTTTCTTAGTTCATAGCAGACATTTTAAAAACTAACAACCAATACCATATAAGAGACAGCTTTCAGTTTTCTGAAATTATAATTAAATATATAATACCGGAAGGTCATGTTCTAGCATTACTAGATGTAGTTTATTCATTTGGAAAATTAACAACAAACGAAATGGAACGAGTCTTAAAAATAAAATGGAATATAATAGCTGAACAAACCGATATAGATGAAGATCTCTCTTTCGAAATATTGGAATTTGTGTTGGACATAACTACTGCACATTCCAAGGGAAGTTCTACAAACATGTCATTGAATGCGCCATGGGCTCAAAGCTAAGTCCAATACTATCACAATATCAATATATAAGTGATGGATCACTTATTGCATGAACGTTTACCAAGGTTTGCATTTGAATAACCATTCATACGAAAGTTTGTAGATGACATGATTTTAACGTTACCAACAATGCATGGGGTGGAACTACTAGAACGTTTCAATTCTTATAGTGAACATATAAAATTCACTATAGAGGCAGAAGATGAGAATCATTCAGTACCTTTTCTGGAATGTGAAGTTCATAGACAAGATGGACAGTTAAACTCGACTGGTACAGAAAAGCAACATGCTCCAATAATTTTATCAACTACCATTCTAAACACACATTTAATGTGAAGATAAACTTCCTCAATTAAATGAGAAGTCGAATAGAAAAGATATGCCACATAGAATTCCGAAAACAGAGCATTGACAGACTAGTTGTTGGTCCAGAATTTGTATCCACCAACTATGATAAATAAATTATATTATGCAACAAGATTAGACATAAATAACGATAAAATTATAATAATCCCTCAAGATGAAGAGAAGACGCAAAAAGATTGGATTATTTATGCCACAGTAGCGCAAATAGATGGTTCAAGAACGAAAATTAAAAGATTATTCAAATAACATAACAGTGAAAATTATAATATATACATAACAGTGAAAATTATAATACATAATATAAGGAAAGGAGCGACACTGTTCCTGTTAAACTTTGCAGTAATGTTGTGTATAAACTGAACTGTTTTGACTGTGATGAAGTGTATGTTGGTCAAACATCACAGTGGTTGAAGAGTCGAATGGCCATACATTCCAGTTTCATAATACAATACAGAACAATGTGCACTTGCGATACAAGCAAACAACAATGAACACAGAATAGAATTTGAACAGATTGAAATCGTAAAAATGGAAAAAAATTACTAAAAAAGAATTATTCATGACATGATAAATATATAAATATACTTAAACATGAAGCAAACATAAACAGAAAGGCAGATACCCAGAAGTTAAGCTACATCTATTTATATTTGTTAACAACTCTAAACAACAATGAGACATATGATGAACAACTGAGTGAATAAAACGAATAAGTAAACCATAAATATAGGATCAAATGGGAAACACAGACAACATAACAAACCATGACAACGCATTTTTTTTGTAACATTTTTGATTCTAGCTAACCGATCTGTACAGTGATAGGATGAAAAAAATCATACCTTAATTTTTTTTTGATTATTGGATAAATTTTAAATAGCGACCTTTTGTTATGTGTAGTGGAGATTGGTATAATTTAGCAGGTTTTCAATGTTTTATCAATGAACCCAATGTACGGCAAGCGTCACTCCTTGCGGGAGTTAAACATGCTTTGATATTTCATTTTAAATTTGTATAAGTCCTGTTGAGTCAATTAAATAATTGCGAAAGCTCGACAAAGTAATAAGAGTATTTTATAATAATCATCAAAATTCAATCCAAACCCTAAAATAATAAATTATATATATATATATATATATATATATATATATATATATATAAATATATAATATTAGTATATATATATATATATATATATATATATATATATTATATATATATATAATATATATATATATATAATAATATATATATATTAATATATATATATATATGTATATATATATATATATATATTTATATACAGGGTTATTCACGTTATCGGACACGAAGAGTTATGGCTTAAGTATTTGATTTTATAAAAGTTTTTTCTTTAGGATAGATAGAGACCTACTAAAACACGAAAACTATCAAAGTTGGTATTTTTTAAATGGAATACCCTGCATATTATTTCATTTTTGGATTTTACAGTGAAAACAAATGACAGTTTCACTAAAGTTTCATTCATCTAAACCTTATGGTTTTTGACATATCTCGTATTTTGTGAAAATGTAGTATCAGTTTCAACGCTTGAACTCTCAACTGGTGTTTTCTTGTTTTTATCCAAATTAATGATACGGCCTTCTAACTGGATCTAACTTTATATCGCACTTGTGAAATATTGACTAACTTAGACTTAGTGTGTAAAAATGAAGGTTAAATAATTGCAATGTTTAAACGGCACTAACTTGTTTAAATTAAATGGGACACCCCGTATTTTATATCACCAACAGATGTAAAATTTAATTGTCTATCGTATACCTGAATACTTTCCAATCGATATCTCTTCACGTTTTCCAATAAAATGAACATTTTCATCTTGCAAACTGATTTTGAGAAATTTATCATTTATCGAGTCACCTATGGCCTTTTGAGAAACCAGAACTGATTGAAATAAACATTAAGATCGTAATATATGCGTTTATCTTTCAAAATCTCAAATTTTATGTACTAGTTCAAATTATGAAGGAAAAAATTTATGAATATGAAACAAGCAATATTTTAAATCAAGCGTTCAAAATGGCGACCATCAGACTCTATTTATTATTATTTATGGTATGGTGATCTACAAATTCACTCTTAAATACAGCTAAAGTATCAGACTCTAAAAACAACAGTATCCTTTTTATAAAACCTTTAGCAACATTTGGGAACGTACGCGGGCTTACATTCAGAAAAGCTTCTGTGAAACGCTGTTTCATATTGTCTGGTGTTGTTGGAGTTGTGTATTATACCACGCTTGTGAAATATTGACTGACTCATACTTGGTTTGTAAAAATAAAGGTAAAATTGTTGCATTATTTAAACGGCACTTACTTGTTTAACTTTAATGGATCGCCTCGTATTTTATGTCACCAACAGATGTGAAATTTAGTTGTCTATCTAATACCTGAATACATTCCTATCGATAACTCTCCATGTTTTTGCATAAAATGAGCATTTTTATTTTGCAGACTAATTTTAAGAAATTTTTTATTTACCAAGTCGCCCATGAACACAGCGTATCAGAGAAGCTTTTCTAAATGTTATCCCGCATATGTTATTAGATGTTGCTGAAGGTTTTATAAAATGAAAACGTTTGTGTTTTGAGTCTGGTGGTCGCCATTTTGAACACTTGATATAAAATATTGCTTGTTTCATATTCTTAATTTTTGTTTCCTTTATAATTTGAACTAGTACATAACATTTCAGATATTGAAAAATAAACGCACGTATTATTATGATCTTGATGTTCATTTCAATCAATTCTGATTTCTCAAAACGCCATAGGCGACTTGATGAATGATAAATTTCTTAAAATCAGTTTGTAAAAAGAAAATGTGCATTTTATTTGAAAACGTGAAGAGATATCGATTGTAATGTATTTAGGTATTCGATAGACAATTGAATTTAACATCTGTTGGTGATATAAAATACGGGACGTCCCATTTAATTCAAACAAGTTAGTGCCGTTTAAAGATTGCAATTATTTAACATTTATTTTTACACACCAAGTCTATGCTAATCAATATTTCACAAGTGTGACATAAAGTTTACTCCAGTTAGTAGGCCTCATCATTAATTTGGTTAAAAACAAGAAAACACCAGTTGAGAGTTTAAGCGTTAAAACTGATACTATATTTTCACAAAATACGAGATATTTCAAAAACCATAAAGTTTAGATGAATTAAACGTTAATGAAACTGGCATTCGTTTTCACTGTAAAAACCAAAAATGCAATGATATACAGTGTATTCTATTTAAAAAATACCAACTTTGATACTTTTTGTGTTTTTGGCACACCCTGTACAACATGAAAATATTTTTAAAATGTAGTTCTAATAGGTCCCTTTCTATCCTAAAGAAAACATTTCTATGAAATCAAATACTTCAGCCATAACTCTTCGTGTCGAATAACGTGAATAACCCGATATATATATAGATATATATATATATATATATATATATATATTTATCTATATATATATTATATATATATATATATATATATATATATATATATAATATATATATATATTATATATATATATATATATATATATATATATATATATATATAAATATATATATATATATATATATATATATATATATATATATATATATATATATATTATATATATATATATATATATATATATATATATATATATATATATATATATATATATATTGGAGAATAATTGGATTGACAGAAATTTATTGGATAACTATATTTCATAATAATAATACTTTGAGTTTCGATATTTGGATATATACAGAAAACCAACTTTCATGGATATATGCATTCTGTCGGATTCAATTCATCCTCTTTCCCATAAACATTCAGCTTTTTACTCAATGATTCACAGAGCGTTTTCAATTCCATCTTCCGTACCAAACTTAGCAAAAAAAATTTCTACTCAAAAAAAAATGCTTCAAATAATGGTGTTCATACAAGTTGGATAGATAAAATTACAGAGAAGAAACGTAGTCAACTAGCGTACAACAGCATATATCCTCAATCGAAAGTAGAAAAATCCGAAAAGTTCACATCTTTAACATAGTTTGATCCTCTAACAGAAAAAGTTGCTAATTTTATACCTAAACTTAATATTGAAATTGCTTCCAACCCTAAGATAAAACCCTCAGGATTTCTATTCAATGCCAAAGATATCACTTCAGAATTTGAAAGTTCAGCGGTTTATAAGTTGATTTGTCCTGTCTCCAGTATGTAAAGGATTGTATATAGGTCAGACTGGTCGATCGTTCAAGACAAGCTTTACAGAACACCAATATTATTTTTTGAAAAATAAAATGGATTCAATATTTTCAAATCATTGCCGTGAAAACCACCACCCGTTTCCACAAATAGACAACTTCCAAATTATTCACAAATTAAAAAAAAACCAAACTAACTTACTTGGAATCAATGGAAATTTTTGAGTTCAATCATAATGCAAATGATATCTTGCTGAACGACCAGATTTACTCGATATATTAATCTATATTTGGTGTATTCAAGAACAATAATCATTTTTCTAAGATCATTTCATTTTACCAATTTGGGAAATCCACTCGATTAGCCCTTCTTGTAGTATGTTCCTCTTGTCTATTTAGGTACCTGCAATAATTCTTTCCCGCCCGTAAGCGCAAATCAATAATTATGTATTCAGTTCTCAACTCAATATGCCCGATGATGGTCTGGTGACCGAAAATGCAATCGCAGTTTTATATTTTTCAAATTATTTTTGTGATAGTAAACGTGGTAAATTCAACTTCTGTTTTTGTTCAATTTGTAAATTATTACGTAGTATCGACGGATTTCATCAACTATATATATATATATTTATATATATATATATATATATATATATATATATATATATATATATATATATATATATATATATATATATATATTATATATATATATATGTATATATATATATATATATTTTATATATATATATATATATATATATATATATAT
>JARQZK010000164.1:65000-82500 GCA_030704885.1 Cynegetis impunctata
ACTACCTATTTACAAACTTTCAACCCTATTGCGCCCTTCATCGTGTAAACAACTGGAAAATACATAAGCTCTTACATACAAACATATATATATATATATATATATATATATATATATATATATATATATATATATATATATATATATATATATATATATATATATATATATATATATATATATATATATATATATATATATATATATATATATATATATATATATATATATATATATATATATATATATATATATATATATATATATATATACATATACATATATATATACATATCGAGGGCCAAAACGCAGTACCTCGTATGTAACAATATTGTCGAAAATGTGATATCAATACCATTAAATTTGAAATTGCTGGCTCCATCTATCGCTGAAAAGACCATTCCTGATAATCGGAATAGAAATCTGTTATTACCAATAAACAGTTCCTCTTAACTGAAATTGCAAAATTTTAAACGCAGTAGGTCGTATAGTACATAGTCAGCCATTACAATGATGTCAGCTATAAGCACAATCACGTTGAGCATCTAGTATTCAAGGTAAAAATATAATTTAATATGAATATTTATAGTTTGTTTTATCCAGTATTAGTTGAAAATACATGTTAGCGACATTTTGTGCAATTTAGAATCAGTCATAATTGAAGAATCTTATTTTATTTTAGGTTGTCACTTACGAGCTGCTGCTTTTTTGAGTCAAAACAGTGTACAGTTAGAGTTACATAGGTATTGCACTTGGGTGTTGCTTGAATTGGCTATTGTTTCTCTGCACCATGGCGTCCATAGCCAAAAAAATTATGGAATTAGCAAGGGAGGCATGTCGTAAACAGCAGACATGCGAAGAGGACCAGTGTAAGAAAGAGAACATTAGACCAATAATTAATGATAATACTCAAAACAACAGTAATTCTTTGGATCATATTATACTGAATAATGAACTTAGTCCAGATGATTTCAGTAAGCTTATCGACCAGGCTGAAATTGTGTTTGATAATGAATATTTATTGAATATTCCCAGGGTGAAACATTTGGGTGATAATAATAATTTTGAGGAGATTGTGCTCCATCAAGGCTATGGTTTTAATAATATAACTAACAAACTTACAGACCCTAATGTAAGTATCAACTTCCTTTTGCTCCAAAAATGGTACAACACTCTTAAGCCCAATGGAGGTGGATCCAGATTTGTCTGCTGTAACGATGTCAGAAAACGGAAACTTTGATAGTGACTTGTATTCATTATATGAAAAGGAAGAAAGAAACCAAACTGTTGTTTCTACTGACAGTCAAGATGATAGCGGATCGAATAATGTATCAACTTCCTTTTGTTCCAAAAATGAGACAACATTCTTAAGCACAACGGAGGCGGATCCAGATTTCTCGGCTGAATCGACGTCAGAAAATTAATACTTCGACAGTGAGTGGTATTCATCAGAAGAAAATGAAGAAAGTGGCCAAACTGTTGTTTTTACTGACAATCAAGATGATAGTGGATTGAATGATGTAGATGAAAATGCAAAACAGAATAATACTATTGAGTCCATTGAAAAACAAAAGAAGCTAAAGAAAATTAAAGGCGTCAATAAATGAATAAACGTACTATTAATAAACAGCTGAGAATGCAAGGTAGAGAATATTTGGGATTTACTAAACCACGCGCACAGAAAAATACATTTCACAACAAAAACCGACCAGACAGAAAATTAAGAAACCGATGTGACTGTAATAGTAAATCAAAGATGCTGAGTTGTTCAGCCTTAAGTGAAACAAGTAGACAGACTATTTTCAACCAATTTTGGACAAAAGTAAACTGGGGCCAAAGAAAAATCTATGTGGCTAATTCTGTAAAACGTATTAGTCCGAAAAGACCGAGAAAAAGTAATGAGACATCACGCCGTACTGGAACTTTGCAATATGAAGTGAATGTTAATAACAAGTCAATACGTGTTTGCAAAAAGATGTATCTAAATACTCTATGCCTTGGAGAATAGTCAGTTAGGAACTGGGCATCTGAAAGTATCAATGGTATGAGCAACAGTTCCAAAAATAAAGTATCAAAGAGACAGAAAAGGAAAGATATTCATGAAGAATCAAGACAGTTTCTTAGAGAATTCTTGGAAAACTTGCACAAGCTACCATCACATTATTGCAGGAAGGACACTAAGAAAATGTACCTCGAACAGTCTAAAAATAAGATTCAATATAAATTAAACTTTAACCAAATAAGTTTCCAAGATTTGCCGTTACGTCCAAATACAACAATCGATTTAAAAACAGTGACTTTTTCGAAATTGTTTTCTTCAAAAATACCAATTTTCCAAAAAATATATGACCACCTACAAGAAATAAAAATGGTTATCACAAAAGATTGCTGGTCTTTTTATGAACAATTGCCATATTTATAAATAAAAAATTAAGATACCTTTAGTTGGCACCTTAATAGTATTACTTTAGTTGTACCAACAGTTTTTTGTTAATTTTCATAAATATTATGTTCTTATATTTGTTTTTTTATAACTATAATCCTACTAATCCGTTTATAGCTATTAAAAGTTGATTTAGACCATTATTTGTATCATTTATAGTTTAAATCAGTAATTTCAAGCCCAACAACATGAGCACGTAAGTGGCACAAAATTAGAGGCAGCACCACGTAAAAGTAGCATGAGATTTATGAAAAAAGTAATGATTTTGTATCACGTACGTGTATAGTAAATGATTTTTATACAATCTGCGGATTTTCATTCTGAAAGAGTTGGTTAATAAGTTTTAAATCGTTTTTTGTGGCTCCTGTAAATTTACCAGTTTGTCGCATGCGAGGTACTGCGTTTTGGCCATCGATATATATTTATATGTATATATATATATTTATATATATATATATATATATATATATATATATATATATATATATATATATATACTCAATTTAATATATAGAGATATATAAAATTCAATTTTTGGTTAGCAGGTTTCCACTTTGAATGATAATACATCATGTATCATATAGCTATTGCCAGTTTTTCCTATTTCTTTTGCAAAACAATAACAAAATCTTCAATTATGTAACATGTATTAAGCATTTTTCAACAATATATTTACTTCGTTCTAAATTCAATGTATGGTTTGTATAAATATAAACTAAGAAACTCCTGAAATTTTCAGCATCATTGGATATTCAGCTAAAAAGAAAGAAATTATAATAATTCTGTTTTCCTAATAAACGAAATTATTGAAAGAAATTTATGTCCATTTTAGATCAACTTTCTACTTTTATGTTATTTCAAAATGTTTATATTCTTGGAAATATCTCATTTAATGAAATTCTTTATTTAATGAATCATTATGTCTCTACGAATCAGATCCTAATCTTCTGACTAAATCGGAGTCAAGTTAAATTTCAACCTTCTTCTAAAGAAAGTACGGGTGAACATAGTTCTAAAGTTTGTCGCCCGGGCCAAGAGGCCGCCACCGTCCGATCCTTTAATTTTGTGTCGATTTATTTTTCCAAGGATGGGCGTAAACTCGAGCACAGCTTTGGAGCTTAGGTGTGTCCCCATATCAGGATCGATGGAAATCTTTGGGTTAACTGAAAGATTTATTTTATCATGTAGCAACACACCACTATAATTGAGTTTAGATGTTTCGCTGGTGAGACAAAAAACTGTCCGAAATACCATGTTTCTGAGAAATGAAGCAAATTCATCGGATGTTATGTAGGTAGCTGTGTTATCACAATAATTATATTTTAAATAACACTATAAAAATTATCGGTTTCCGAATAGTGGAATAAGATAATGCATGCAAGAATTACAAACAGACTGAAATATTAATTCTTTGAATAAGAAATATATATCCTTGAAAATTATTATTTATAGCACACGTAATGAAAACCAACTGAATATATCAATAGTAACTATACTTCTCAGAAATTCCAATAATTTTTCAATAGCACCGATTATAAAAATTTTTATATTGGCATATAAAAAATATTTGTTATTTACTCATTAAATGCCGAATGGAATATAATGAATTATCCCATATTATAACAGTGACGCTGATGATTTTAAATCCGTCTTTTGGGAAGCTGATTTCATTTAGCAGTACTTTGAAACAATTTCGAGAGTCTATTGTTATTGTTTATATATTAAATTGCTAGTTATAGACGAATATAATGCAAATAGATTTCTCTGATTTTGCGTATTGCATGAGGCACCATGTATAATATTATAATTTTCGTTATCCTACAACTTTCCAAATATTTTTCTTTACCACCTTCCAACGGTTTCTGAGAAATAAATTAAATTTGTTGAGATGTTTTGTTCAAAACATAGCTCCAATTGAATGTTTATTACTTATATGGATTCATGGTATAAGCTGATAGTTTGATAATGAAACAATTTTGCGTTAATTAACGAATGTACTTTGAGAAGATTTTCATCCGAATGAAGCTTTAGTGAAAATGTTTACTGTTCCTGAATCTTGTGACAAAATTAAAGTGAGGAAGTTATAATCTGGTTAACTGCTTTATTATTTGACATAAAGAAAATAGTTTTTATGTCGTTTTGACGGAATTAATAATGATCTCTTCATGTGCAGTAACAGGCTTCGGTAAATATCATTCTCTCTTGGTTTTAACCCATAATAATTTTCATTATTTTATAAATATCCAAACTTTTTCTTGTTTATTCATTGTAGAGTACATTACGTAGAACTTTCTACATGTTCTTGCTGAAATTATTTTACTTTATTTATGACTAATGAACAATTTCAACAATTTATCATTTGATTGAAATTTGTCTCAAGTTATACAATATAACTACTGCCCTACTGTTTTATTATTAACCCATTAATTGTGAAATTTATTTATGACATATTGCATGACTGCCTAATTGAAATTTTCCAAAATAAGCCGGTTTTTATGAAAACTTTGTTTTATTTCAGCAACCTAAGGTTTTTGGTATGGGGAACATGACGTATATTTTTAAAGATATGTTTGATAATGAAACATTTGCGCGTTCATTAACGAATGTATTCTGAGAAGAGTTTCATCGGAATGAAGTTTTAGTGAAATTTTTTATTTTTCTGAATCTTGTGACACAATGAAAATGAGGAATTTATAATCTGATTAACTGCTTTATCATTTAACATACTGAAAATAGTTTTTATTTCGTTTTGGCGGAATTAATGACGATGTCTTCATTCCTAGTAACTGGCTTCGGTGAATATCATTCCCTCTCGGTTTTAACACATAATAAATTTTATTATTTTATAAATATCAAAACTTTTTCTTGTTAAGTCGTTTTGAGGTACAGAACGTAGAATTTTTTGCATATTCCTGCTGAAATTATTAAACATTATTCATGACTAATGAATAATTTCATCAAGACTTCACTTGATTGAAATTTTTCTCAAGTTATATTATATAACTACTGTGCTGCTGTTTTATCATTATCTCATCAAATGTGATATATATTAATGACATATTGCACGACTGCCTAGTTGATATTAACCAAAATAATTCGTTTTTTATAGAAACTTCGTTTTATTTCGGCAACCTTAGGTTTCAGGTATGAGAAATATGACGCATAATTTTAAAGAGAATTTCATTGTCCTTCGGATTATGCAATTTCATATAGCGTGTTCCATTAGAAAAATTATACTTCACACAATTTTTGTAGTTATGGATAAAATCATAGATTTTAAAAAGCCATAACAACGAAGGATAAACTAATATACGGAGCAAATTATAACCAGAATTTCATCTTACTTATGAATTCAACTACTGCAGTAGTAATCAATTTTTGCACAAAAAACGGGTAATTTGATTGATGTCTTGGGTGGGACCTTGGGACATTTCAGGCTTTCATTTTCGATGTTCTGGAAGACATTATAATATAATAGAAAACTGATCAACTTATTTTTTGAGTAAACCAAGTAGGTACTCAGAAATCATTTGCTGGAATATAAGTAAATTCCTTCATCTGTCTTTAGTTGAATTCACATCTTCCATCCTATGTGGCGAAGTTTATACAGAATGTATATCATTTTTTGATAAGATGAACTGCAATCTTAGAAAAGCACTATAGAAATTACTTTTTGAGTATAAAATTCTTACTGAACTGATTGTTTTCTGTAATATATCTGGAAGAATTCAGGAAAACCTCAATTCGGGGTAAATAAGTCTCATTCAACATATGGCTTCTTGAGTATAAACATGTAGCAAGTAATCTGAAACACTTACTCAAAGAGTCATAGAATGCTCAGGAATCCAGAAATCACATGGAAATAAAGGAAAAGTTATATTTTTCAGTAATTTTGGTTGAATATGTTCCGTTTGAATTGTACTCATTGCCAAAAAATAAGTCCAAGATTCTTCATCAATTTGAAGAAATTGACAAAGCCTCCTATATCGAAAAGAAGTTGATATAAATACATTATTTTGGTGTTGGAATTATAGCGGTTTCAAAGAAATTTCAATTCGTCAATTTCCAGCAAAAAATATTTCTTTAATGAAGAAAATTCTTGAAATTATTTCAGTGATTCGAACGAAATATTTCAGAAAATATATATATATATATATATATATATATATATATATATATATATATATATATATATATATATATATATATATATATATATATATATATATATATATATATATATATATATATATGTTCAGAAAGATTTCCGCGGTCGGATGTATTTGAAAATCTTGGTTCACGGAATGAACTGCGTAAAAGATTTGAAAAATCTCGACGTTTCGGCTCCTTTTGCGAAGTCATCTTCAGTAGAAGTAAAAGGGAAATAATTCAGAATCGTGGCCTCAATCTGCCTACTCCACGAATCGAATTAGGAGGAATCGGAAACAATACGATTGCGTGGTCTCAACCTGCCTACTCCACTAACCGTACTGCTTCTTGTCAACTCTGAAGAGTTGACTCTGAAGAGTAGGCAGGTTGAGACTTCAGAGTTGACAAGAAGCAGTACGGTTAGTGGAGTAGGCAGGTTGAGACCACGCAATCGTATTGTTTCCGATTCCTCCTAATTCGATTCGTGGAGTAGGCAGATTGAGGCCACGATTCTGAATTATTTACCTTTTACTTCTCCTGAAGATGGCTCCGCAAAAGGAGCCGAAACGTCGAGATTTTTCAAATCTTTTACGCGGTTCATTCCGTGGACCAAGTTTTCATATATATATATATATATATATATATATATATATATATATATATATATATACATATATATATATATATATGTATATATATATATATATATATATATATATATATATATATATATATACATATATATATATATATATATATATATATATATATATATATATATATATATATATATATATATATATATTTATTCGAATTGTTGTTGCCTGTGAACTATTTCTAATCTCTTGATAATTATTAGCAATAACAGGCTTGTTGAATCTTAAAAAACTCGATTTATTGAAAAGTTGACGTTTCGCCACGACATTCGTGGCTTTATCAAAACTTTTGAGAAAAAAATTGCAATTTCTTTGACATTTATTGATTTGAAAAAATTTCTATAGAAACAGATTACTGTTTCACTAAAATTTTTTTCGGCTGTGGCCGTTCTTTGTTATTTATTACGTGCTATTCAGTCCAATATTAACATTCAAATTTGTTATTATTAGATGGTAAGGGAAACCACAGAACCTTTACCCACGTAATGTTCGAAATAGGTCCAAATTATTTTGATTTTGAAGAGTCAAAGAATAATAATAATAGGGTACTATTTATCTTTTTTTCAAAAATTTCTCATTGCGGCCGTCTTCAGTTATTAATTACGTGCTATTAATCGAGTTTTTTAAGATTCAACAAGCCTGTTATTGCTAATAATTATCAAGAGATTATATATATATATATATATATATATATATATATATATATATATATATATATATATATATATATATATATATATATATATATATATATATATATATATATATATATATATATATATATATATATATATATATATATATATATATATATATATATATATATATATATATATATATATATATATATATATATATATATATATATTTATATATATATATATATATATATCTATATATATATATATATATATATATATATATATATATATATATATATATATATATCTGAATATATATGGGGTGTCCCATTTCTGGGACACAAAGCTATCACGTGTAGTAGAGGTCATTTTATTTATATACCGAAATAAAGCGTTTGCCCGTACGAAGATTCGAAAGTTCACATGAAAAACACTGTTTTGTATGCTTTACAGAATTGAGTGGATATTATTGAATGAAATTTGACAAAATTGCATATTGATGAATTACTCTCCTTTCGGCAACCAAAGAAAATGTACAAGGGGTAAAACCACCCTCATCTCCTGATATTTTTTTCAGAACTTTCTCTTGGTGATGATACGGTTCCCATATTAATTTAGCGTGAACACTTGGTCAAAATTTAATTGGAATTAGAAACAAATGAAAAACGCTTTTTTATAAAAAAAATTCAATATGACGGAATCTTCCATCGATACAAAAGTCAATTCGACGTAAAATATTGAAATACGCCCTTCTTGAAAGGTTTTTTTATATGTAAACATTTTACTCTTCTCACGGGCAAATGTTGCATTTTGGTATTTGAATATGGGACCAACAATCGACTTATTTTGACCTCTACTACAACTACAAGTGGTAGCTCTGTGTCCTAGCCAATTTGGGACTATATATATACATATACATATATATATATATATATATATATATATATATATATATATATATATATATATATATATATATATATATATATATATATATGTAAGTTTAGAGTCTGATCCAACCTAACGATGCGCTCTGAACAGTTCATTGAGCGGGGCAGAGTTGCGTGGTTTCTCAAAGATTTATCATGTTGCCATATCCAGATACATTGACTACTGTTCATTTTCAATTGTATATTTGACACTGACATAAATTGTATATTTGTTAAAGACAAACATATTTGATTGTGAATTAATGTACCTGTTTGTTGATTCAGGTAATATACAGGCTGTCCCATTTTCGATGTCCTTACGGTATAACTCGCTTATTTTTAAAGATAAAGATTTGCGGTTTTCGCGGACGTTGAATGTTTTTTTGTGAATCTCACGATACCGCAAACAAAATTTTCATAGCTTGCTTCGTTTTTGAGATACAGGGCGAAGTTGAAAACATTGCATTTTGGTCCCCCTCCTGTATCACAGCTATCTTTCAACTTATAGAAAAAGTAAAAACTGTCTTTAATACACTTTTTTGCGTAGAATCCAGTAGCGTAGTGAGATTTTTGAAATGAGCTGTCATTGTTCAGATATAACCCAATGTTATAATTTTTCAAATGGAACCCTCTGTATATTTTTCCATATTCAAAACAAAAATGCTTTGCGCTTTTCAAAAATATATAATACATATATAATATTCAGCCCTGTATTTAGATAATTTCCTTTTTTTTTATGGCAAGTCAAGAAAAATATCACTTTAATAAATCATTCGGTGCAATAAACAAAAATATCACTTTCGTTTGTATAGCGTAAAACGAAAAATTTTCATTAAAAAAATATAGTTTAATATACGTTATCAAAAAATTTGACAAAACAATAAATTCAAACTCCATTGAAACACTATTTATCGACTATATACTCTCTGGACGTAATTAGTAGGTGGCTATGAAAAAAAGCAAGTGCAGAATGTTTATAGTTCCTGTCAAAGTGTACAAATTTTTCTTACAATGGTAATCCAGTATATCAAACAACGAAAAATTAGATATGGTTGGGATATATTACCAAGTTGTTTTGAATCCAAATCAAGCGATGGACCTCTATTTTGAAAGGTATTTACTATTACCCAGTTACAGGGTGTCAGTTAGATAATAAGATAGAAATTTTAAATTTCCTGAAAGGAGACAACCGAGTAGAAAAATATTTGGCTGACTTAAAGAAAATCAGGAAAATTTCTGATCTTTTGAGAAGCCTAGGCCAAAGAGTTATATGAAAGAAAATGCCGGAAATTATAAAATTATTGTACTCGCAAAGGTAGAAGAGAACAAAAATACTTGCAGAGAAATTGAAGATTCGGGTGGCATTCCATGGATAAGGGTTTCGAAGGGATTATAAATATATATATATATATATATATATATATATATATATATATATATATATATATATATATATATATATATATATATACAGGGCTATTCAAATTCGAGTATATGCATGAGGATTTCGATAACGGTAAGAGATAGAGGGATGGTTAAATGGGGGCAAAGTTGCATATTTCAGAGGTCAGTTATATGGATAAAAAAAATCTGATCTAGCTCCTCTAGTTCTGGAGTTATATAGGAAAATTCGAAAATTTCTAAATCCCTTTTTTGCCTATATATTTTTATTTAATGAATTGTTTTCAAAACAATTGTCACTTTGCCATTGCCACTTTTTCTAAGCTATCTAAATATCTGAATAAAAATTATATACAGGGTGTCGTATAAATTGGGCCACCCTCAACTTTCAATTTTCAAATACGGACCTGTATTTTTTATTGCATTTTTTTGAATGCCAAGAGTCATGTTTTATATTGACGTAGTATTTTCATCTGAATTACAGAGTATTCTGGAAATATTGAACTATTACCAGTAAAATCTCAACATTTTTTTAAAATTGCAGCTCTAATTAAATTTTTAGGATTTGGAAGATAATCAACATTATTCGACGAAAAATGTCTTTTTCAAGAATTCATCCACATTTCACTTCACGTAACCCATGATCAATGTACGAAAATGCGAAATTCTTCCTAGTACGTTTATGTGCATATAATCATTGCCCAAACAAAAAAATGTTCGACTGGCAATCTTCATATTACAGACACCAATTTGCAAATATGTCATTGTTAATTACTCTACATTTTCAGCTAATTTATGGGCATTCTGTTGCTATATACAACAACTATGATTAAACTATTTGAATTCTCATAGTATGCTTTGGAAAATAAATATTTAGTTCACCTCACTTGTCATTCTTTGGACAGTTTCTTGGAAATTACCGTTGGTATTTAATGAAAAATCTGTTAGTACTGAAAATGTGTTTCCCCATAGAGCAGAAAAGAGATATGATTAACGTTTTCTACAGAAATAGTAGGAGCATTCATCTTTCCGCTTGACTTTTTTTTATGGGGTACACTAAAAAATAGAATATATCAAAACGAAATTGAAAGTATAGAAGATTTAAGAATTAAAATCATGAACGCTTTGGCATCACTACGCCGAAGAGATATCTTCAGAGCGAATAATATCTTTAAAAAACGACTCTGTAAATGTCTGGAACGAGAAGATCGTCAACTCAAACATTTATTTCGATTATGATAACTTATAATGACTTATTTCAATTTTAGATAATAACTAAACATGTTCTTATGCGATAAGTTATAAAATATGAAAACCTATATGATCAAATACAATGTTATGTTTGTGACAGATTATGTTTGTGAGTTCTCAGCAGAATACATACAACAGATCTTCCTCATACCTACTGAGGTTAATTAGAGTTGTTATGGAATTAAAAAATGATGAGATATCACTAGTATTAGTTCAGTATTCACAAACCACTTTATGATTTATATAAAAATAAAACGCCAATATGAAACATAATTATATAGGTATTTCGAAAAGTAACAATGAAATATTTCCAAATTGGTGTCGAGGATGAAGATTGCCATTGGAAGATTATTTTGTTTGGACATTGATTATATGCACATACATGTACGTACTGGGAAAAATTTCACATTTTCGTATATTGATCATGGGTTGCGTGAACTGAAATGTGGATGAATTCTCGAAGAAGACATTTTTCGTCGAATAATGTTGATTATCTTCCAAATCCTAGGCATTTCATACCTTATTCTATGATATTTATTTAATTAGAGCTGGAATTTTAAAGAAATGTAGAAATTTTACTGGTAATAGTTCAATATTTTCAGAACACTCTGTAATTCAGATGAAAATACTACGTCAATATAAAACATGACTCTTGGCATTTAAAAAAATGCGATAAAAAATACAGTTCCGTATTTGAAAATTGAAAGTTGAGGGTGGCCCAATTTATACGACACACTGTATATAATTTTTATTCAGATATTTAGATAGCTTAGAAAAAGTGGCAATGGCAAAGTGACAATTGTTTTGAAAATAATTCATTAAATAAAAAGATATAGGCAAAAAAAGGATTTCGAAATTTTCGAATTTTCCTATATAACTCCAGAACTAAAGGAGCTAGATCAGATTTTTTTTATCCATATAACTGACCTCTGAAATATACTACTTTGCCCCCATTTAACCATCCCTCTATCTCTTACCGTTATCGAAATCCCCATGCATATACTTGAATTTGAATAGCCCTGTATATATATATATATATATTTATATATAAATTTTGGGCTTTTAGTGGTATTGTCCGATGAAAGCCATAGGTATATTAAGCGCTGGCATATTTAATAGGAATAGTCATCGATATTGGTCAAATGAAAATGTGAACAAGGAAAATTCTTCAAATAATTTTAAAAAATTATCAAACAACTTTCCAAGGAAGCTGGTTATACGTATTCAGCAACGCAAAATCTGCATTCACAATCGAACGGTGAATTATAGAAATTGTCAAGTCACCCCGACTCAAAATCTGCATACAGCTGTTTCGATCTTATTAGATCTCATCAGTGCAGCTTATTTGACTCGGAGTGAATTAACAAATTTCTAATTGTTCCCCAATACAAATCGTGGTCAGTAACAATGGATGAATAACAATCCAGAGCGCCATCCCACCAAAGATATTGGGAAACAACAATTCACCGCTTAGACTGAAAATGCAGAAATTCGTCGCTCAAACACGTACCTCCTGATATGAAGATATCTACTCTACAACAGTGGTGTATATGATTCTAAGGCACACTAACATAGTGATTTAAAACCTTTGGATATACTCACGAGAGCGCGCTCCGAATATTCTAGTCGCTTAATACGCAATATATAACAATCAAATCATGAAAAACATACTAGTCGACCATGGTCAATTTCATACATTACATAAAGTGAAGAAGAAAAATTCTTCAATAATTTAAAACAATTATCAAACAACTTTCCAAGGAAGCTGGTTATACGTATTCAGCAACGCAAAATCTGCATTCACAATCGAACGGTGAATTATAGAAATTGTCAAGTCACCCCGACTCAAAATCTGCATACAGCTGTTTCGATTTTATAAGATCTCATCAGTGCAGCTTATTTGACTCGGAGTGAATTAACAAATTTCTAATTGTTCCCCAATACAAATCGTGGTCAATAACAATGGATGAATAACAATCCAGAGCGCCATCCCACCAAAGATATTGGGAAACAACAATTCACCGCTTAGACTGAAAATGCAGAAATTCGTCGCTCAAACACGTACCTCCTGATATGAAGATATCTACTCTACAACAGTGGTGTATATGATTCCAAGGCACACTAACATAGTGATTTGTTCACTTTATGTAATGTATGAAATTTACCATGGTCGACTAGTATGTTTTTCATGATTTGATTGCAAATGAAAATGAGCCAGTTACGATGGTTCGTCAAAAACGAGGCAGATTCGGCTTTAATGTATCTTGTTTCGTTTTAGGAGGAAGATAAGCCTACCTCATTTTCGACGGTAACTTGTATCACCAAAGATATTTGAAAATTTTTGTTTTTTTTCCTGAACTACTAAATTCCGTTGGCTCATTATAGAAAAGGTTTATTATAATGAAAGATTCCAGAACCAGTAGATTGGTAATAATGGTGCCATCAACTCGCTACCAAGGTCCCCTGACTTATCTATATTAGATTTCTCTATATGGGACTATATGAAAAATAAAATAAACCACACGCGGCACGAAAATCGAGATGCTCTGATGAATGTCACGAGAGAAACTTTTGAATACGTATAAGACTCTTGTTTTAACTGTGGTCGATTGGCGGTATCCTCAGAATATGCCGGCTGTGTCTTCAACAGAATGGGCAATAATTTGAACAATATTTACAAAATATTTTCGACAGAAAAATAATAGAGCTTTGTATTGTAGCAGTGTTTGATATAAGTTTCTATTTTAGGTTAAAATAATTATTGAATGCATCTCTGTTTAGTAACTTATATTAAATAATATTTTTTCAATGAATGCTTTTCATTCTACTCCATATAAATGAAAGTAATATTATTGTTTATTGCGCCGAACGATCTAATAAAGTGATATTTGTCTTGACTTGCCATAAAAAAAGGAAATTATCTAAATACAGGGCTGATACTTAGAATATTATATAAGTATTATATATTTTTGAAAAGCGCAAAGAATTTGTGTTTTGAATATGAAAACATATACAGAGTGTTCCATTTAAAAACTTATAACATTGGGTTGTATCTAAACAATGAAAGCTTATTTCAAAAATCTTACTACGCCACTGGATTTAACGTGAAAAAATGTATAAAAGACAGTTTTTACTTCTCCTATAAGTTCAAAGACAGCTGTGATACAGGAGGCGGGCCAAAATGCAATATTTTCAATTTCGCCCTGTATCTCAAAAACGAAGCAAGCTATGAAAATTTTGTTTGCAGTATCATGAGATTCGCAAAAAAGTAGCCAACGTTCATGGAAACTGCAAATCTCTCTCTTTAAAAATAAGCTTGTTACCCTGTAAGGACATCGAAAATGGGACAGCCTGTACTTGTTTGTTGATTCAGGAAACGCTATGATGTGTTGAATAATTTTAATGTATGTAATTATGTGTTTTAATAAAACTTACAGTTTTTGCTAACATCAACAGCCGTACTCAAATAAATCAAAAGTCTTGATAGCAACAAATATTGATAAATCAACAAACATACAAAGCATGACTTGCCACTTGCAAAATTTCATTTTATATCTGATTGTCTGGATGCAAAAACGATTATGAAGGTGGTTACAGTACAACTCGAAAATGAGGATACAATTTTCCTGTTTCCAAGGGAGTATCAACTTAAGCAGCACCAGCAGAAATAATTCGACACGAGCGTTGTGAAAAATGTAACCAAGAGCATGAAGATACGTGAAAATTTCCGGAACGTATGGATAACACTGGTGAATGAACTCAAAAACAATTACATGGATGAGGAGGGTAACATATGCTTTAACGGTCATTATTTGGACGAGGCACGAGCTCGTACCGATCCCATCCCCATCTCACCTCATACTTCTAAAACTGCAACGGTCGAAAACAAATTCCTGAATTTAGTGGTAAAAGATATGATTCTGGATAAATTTTCACCAGTTCGATGGGGGAGGGGCGATGTAAGTTTGGAGTCTCATTCAACCTAACGATGCTCTCAGAACAGCTCATTGAGCTAGGCAGAGTTGCGTGGTTTCTCAAAGATTAATCAGGTTGTTATATCCAGATACCCTGACTACTGTTCCTTTGATCTTCAAAGGGTATATCTATTAATGTGAAATGATGATCTGTTATATTAAATTTAACAGTATAAGATCTACAATTTACTACTACATTTTCAGTCTTCAGAACGGTATAATCTAAGCATGTTCCACTTTCTGGTCTTGTAATTGCAATAATCATAGCTCTAAACCCATTCTCGTACAAGAGATCAAGATACTGAGATGCTATGTCACTTTTATTCAGAATATCTTTATTGAACTCTGGAATGATTGTATTAAATGACGTTCCGCAAGATGAGAGTCCCTCAAAATATAGAAAGAGGTTATTCGAAAAGTCAACATCTACCAGATCATGAGACCTGTATAATATAGCTGTTACAACCAATGTACTCACGCCTTCTACAATTTTTATTTCTCATGAATATACCTTATATTAGTTTTAATGAATACTACCACACCATCTGCTTTATTAAGTTCACCCTTAATATATAGCAAATCATAATCCCTCATCTGAAGAAGGTCGAAATTGTCAACCCGCCAAGTATATATATTTATATATATATATATATATATATATATATATATATATATATATATATATATATACATATATATAATGTATATTATATATATATATATATATATATATATATATATATATATATATATATATATATATATATATATATATATGTATATATTATATATTATATATATATATATATATATATATATATATATATATATATATATATATATACAGGGTTGCGATAAAGTATGGAAGCAAGTAAATATCTTTCGAAGGAAAAGGAGAATATTTATGGAATTTTGCAGGTCCAATGGCGCAAAGTGCATCTGATGTATCATTTTTTGTTGATAATATACTTCCGGTTGTACCGGAAATAGACCCTAAGTCGCTTATTTTAAATGGGATACCCTATATATTATTACACTTTTGGATTCTACTTGAGATTGTAGGCAGATTTTATGCATTATGTCCTATACCTAAGTCTAAGCGTTTTTGACATATTTAGGTTTTTATGTCAAAACCGACGATTGCAAGCCCTAATATAATTATGGGTTATTCCTATAAGGAAGCCTTTTTTTCTTACTTTGGGTTAGATTTCTTGTTGAAAAGGACCTACTTCAATAGATTTTTTATAATGTTTGGATAACTAGTCATAGAAGGTGTGCAAAAAATAAGATCTAAAATGAGATTGAGAAAACTGACAAAAATCAATTCAACTTCTTTTGAGTTTTTTACCGTAAAAAAACGTTCAGATAAACAAATTGATTTTGTGTGTATGCATATGTTGTGAGTAATAAACGAGTACGATCTCAAATACGATCGTGGCTATCCTAGATCTAATTGTTTAACGATTGAATGCAAAATCGCCATATAAAAATATTAAATTGGCAATATTTCGAAAACTTCAAATTTTAGGTGAAGATAACCTCATACAAAGTTACCTTCTTTTTAAATGCTTAATACTGCAGAATAAAGAAAATGAGGGGTTTCCATTTGAAAAAATTGATTTTTGTCAGTTTTCTCAATCTCATTTTAGATCTTATTTTTTGCACACTTTGTAGAACTAGTTATCCAACTATTATTCAAAATCTATTGAAGTGGGTCATTTTCAACAAGGAATCTAACCCAAAGTAAGTAAAAAAGGCTTCCTTATAGGAACAATTGATTTTTATATTAGGGCTTGCAATCGTCGTTTTTGACATAAAAACCTGAATATGTCAAAAACGCTTAGACTTAGGTATAGGACATGATGCTTAGAATCTGCCTAGAATCTTAAGTAGAATCCAAAAATGTAATGATATGTAGGGTATCCTATTTAAAATAAGCGACCTAAGGTCTATTTCCGGTACAACCGGAAGTATATTATCAACAAAAAATCACACATCAGATGCATTTTGCGCCATTGGACTTACCTGCAAAATTGCATAAATGTTCTCCTTTTCC
>JARQZK010000164.1:92500-100000 GCA_030704885.1 Cynegetis impunctata
TAAGATCGAAACAGCTATATGCATATTTAAGTCGGTATGAGTTGACGATTTCTATAATTCACTGATCGATTGTGAATGTAGAATTCTCGTCGGGGAATACATATAACCATCTCCCTTGAAAAGTTGTTTGATAATTTTTTTATTTATTGAAGAATTTTCACAGCTCACTTTATGTAGTATAATTTCCCAAGGTGTATGTGAAACATTTCAGATAAATGACATTTAGAAAAAAATTTATTGTTTGCTACTATCATTTATATAGCGTTTGGAATAATTGTGCGATGATATTCTATATCCAGGATATTGTATAATGTTTGATATTCATAGCGTAATTGATCGAAGTTATTAGAACTTTTGTCCACGACTATACTATAAATCATTAATTATACGTGTGCTTCCTGAAGTACAATTATACCTCTTAATGACTAGTGAATAATGGTTTATTATACACTGCATGACGTCACACTCAAAACGTATGTCCAAACCTGAGACTATCATTCACATTGTTAGGATAGTATTGTTATTACATTTTCAGGTTTTATGTAACGAAGATAACTATAAATTCAATGCCTTCGTTTATTTTCAATAATTCCTCTGTTAATATTAATATAAATAAATAAATGCAAAATTATCTATTTCATTTTCATCAGTGTGAAGGAAAGGGATGCAATCGATGTCAAGTGAAATAGTTGACGTTTACGAGTGTATGCAGAAAATGTTATGCCAACGCTTTTGATAACAATTTTTATTGTTGAAAATGCAGATTATTACTAATTTTTTCGAGGAGTCGTGGACATAGTATAGTATTCTACTCGCACAAAATTACAATTTTTCACTCGGGTGAATTGCGACACTCACCTGCGGCCCGTGTCGCAAACTTCACCCTCGTGAAGAATAGCAATCATTTTGTGCTCGTTGAATAATATATTATTATAAGTTTGTGACTCACCCAAATTTTTGAGTTCATATTAATCTGTGTATTCTCCTTGTTGTTTATTGGTTGTTTTCGATTTTATAATTATTTGAACTATTTTACACCCTATGATTTTTGTTTAATTCTTGATGATCACTATCCTGATTCTTTCTTTCGCTACCTTATTTCGTAATAGATGTGCAGTATAACACACATATGAATAATTAATTTTCTATTTTCTTATATTTTAGACTAGAATCTGGAATATTATCTTTGAATATATTTTAATGCTGATAACTGCACATAGCACTGTTTTGTAGTTTTTTAAATACCTTTTGCAATGTATATTTTTGTTTCTTTGTATTGTATTTTGAAGCCTATGGCCATAGATCAACTCACACTGATTCCCATTCAGGATACATATACGCTCTTCTAATTATGACAGCTTTATCGAAGAAATTTGGGGTAGGGCAGTATTCATTTAGGCTGCTACCACAAGAATTATTATCTAGTTTTCAAGCTGCATTCGTCCACATATCATTATATCATTCTTGGCTCATTATCGATGACCATTATAATTCGGATCGTGGTTTCGGTTCCTGAATTATTATTTTATTCTGTATATGTCATTACATTTTGAATATACAAATTTAATAGTGAAATGATAAAAATTTGTTAATTTCTTACACCAATCATGCGAAATATTCAATTCAAAAGAGATTTGATTGTGCCGTATGTATGTATATATATATATATATAGGTATATATATATATATATATATATATATATATATATAACTTTATAAAAAAATAAAAATCTAACTTTTCACAGATTGGAATAGAAATCCATTGAGTAATCGCGTTTTGTCATAGCATTGACTTCATCTCGTACTAAACTATGGTATCTTAACTTTATTATATATTTATTTATAAAAAATGATCTGACAAGAAATACATTTGCTGACGTTTCGTGCACTAACCGAACCGCACTCGGTTTTTCGGAGATGGATTGATTTTTCGTGCACTGTCGGCACTACGCGCACTTTCGACACTACTCTCATTTTCGACACTACTCGCACTATCGACGATGCACGCACTTTCGGCACTACGCGCACTTTTTCGGTCAGCGGATTCGGAATGGTGTGTCCTCTAGGTGGTCGAGGGCCTCGTCAGGAGGATCCCGAAGCACTTGGAGGATTCTGGAAGGAGGGAAAGGAAATCTTTTCTTCGGCCTTCTGCAGAGGACTCTTCGCCACGGCGCCATGAGCGTCGCTCGGACTTTGATGTTAGGACCGTGGAATGTACGTCGGCCGTAAAGAGCTTGGAGATTTTGGAGGTGTTCAAAAATGGGGCAAACCTTATGAAAACCTGAAATTGTTTTTTCATGAACAAAATTTCAAAATTTTATATAAAACCAATAATAGCATTGGAAAACTGATTGAAAACAACAAATCAAAAATTCATTGAGATAAACGTACTGGTGTTTATAAACTCGACAGTAACGATTGTGAAAAATTCTATATAGGACGTACAATTAGAAACTCCGAAACTCGAATAAACGAACTAGTCCACTCAATCTAGTCCAAAAATAGGCAATCAGAGAAACTTAAAATACTAGTTCCAATTTTTTCAGAAATGTGTAGGGAGGGGTCCCCTGAACAAGGGAAAATAAAGTCCCTCCAAATCCCGGTGCCGCTAGAGGAGGAAGGGGAGTTTAAATGTTCCATTTTTTAGTTTTTCGCTTATAACTTGAAAACGGTGCGTTGCAGTGAAAAAGTTCTTCAGTACAAAATGAAAGAGCTTATTAAATTTGCTACAAATTTGGTGATAAAATTTTTTTCGAAAAACTGAACCGTTTTGGTGCAACCGGCTTCGTTATGGTGGATATTTAAAAAAACCTCTTGTTTTTCGTTTATTATTGTCTTTTAGATACTCACTCGTTAATTCTAGCGGAGAACCGTCTATATGAAATTTATGCAGCATTAAATTCTCCACTAGAATATATATCCAACGTTAATTTATAATGAACGCTTCGCAACTTACAGCACTTTTAAGATTTCAACGAAAAATCTTGATTTCCCAATTAATATAAGTAACAGTTTGGATCCATTTGATGGCTCCATTTCTGTTTATATATCTGGTTCACGCAAATGTATAAGATCTTATATATTATAGAATCATATATCTATAGAATATATATATATATATATATGTTTTAATGATATTATATAATTATTATGTGTTCACTAAGATTAGTCTCGTCGTCAATATCCTCGTCGATGTCTTTCTCGAGGACAGGCGGGCAGTTTAGGCGGTCACCTTCACATCCACAAACAGAAGAGCAGTGGATGTCTGCCTTCCTACAACCACACCTGTTATTGCATCCCGTAGCATAGCGGCCAAATTTACAATGTGGTCTGGAGCCGGAGATCAGGAAGCATTGATGGGAGTCAGGATTCCATGTTCATCCCTAACCCAATCACATATTTCTGGGAAGATGGTGGCATCACCTAGCCAAATTTGGGTTTGAAGGAACACCCTATGAGCATGCTGTGCAGAAGCTGCTTCCGTTGGTGGCAGAGAAGCTAAACTGGCTTTCACCTTTATGACGATTCAACGAGGCAGCTGAAGCGTTGTTCATTCATTAAATTTTTTACAGGTTTGGTAACTTACTTTTTTTTTGAAAAACTGAACATGATACTAGCTCCGGAAAGGTGGTAATTTTTTTTGAAAAAATTGTTTTTTACTCTTCTTTTTTGTATATTTTTGTCTTCTAGATCTTCACTGGTTCATTCAGGGGAAAATCGTCACAATAAAATTTGTACAGTATTAAATTCTCTGCATTCGAACAGCTTCTAACACGTTCTGAATCAGTAAAATAACAATAGAATATTACGGCATGTCAAAAACAATATAATATGATTTTTATGATATTTTATCGAGGTTTCACTAAATAACTGTTAGCGACCACCAAATTTAAAACAAATTTGAGAGTAACAAATATTAATTTGCGGGCGGTCGGAGAATACGTATCATATGAAATGCTTCCGAGATGGCTAGTATACGAGATTAGACAGCAAGTGTCGGTGTGTGTGGTATAAAGCAGTCCTTCATCCACCAAATAGCAAGTGGCCCAAGCAGGAGAAGCCATGTTACTTATTCTCTACAACCAAGAGGATTTAAATGAACACCGCTACAGCTGCTTTGTTGAATCGTCAACGAAGGTGAAAGTCAATTTGGCTTATCTGCCACCAACAAAAGCAGCTGTTGCACAGCAAGCTCATAGGATATTCCTTCAAACCCAAATTTGACTGGGTAATAAAACCATCGACCCACAATTATGGGGTTGGGATAGGGATGAACATGGAATCCTCACTCCCATCAAATCCTCCGAACCTCCTGCGCTAGAACACATTTCGAATGCAATATTTTGCCGCAGTTCTACGGGATGCAATAACAGATGTGGTTGTAGGAAGGCAGGCATCTCTGTTTGTGGATGTGAAAGTGACTGCCTAAACTGCCCGTCTGTCCTCTTGGAAGACATCGACGAGGATATTGTCGACGAAACTAATCAATAATCATTGAAACATAATAATAATAATAATTCCATTTTAGTTGTGTCTATTTCAATATTTTGGTGTACCATAAAATTGAATTCTTTTGAATTAGGCCTTAGAGATTTAATTTACCTGTACCACACCAGTTTTACAAATATATATTTACAAAATATATTCTATAGATAAATAATTATATAATATATGAGATCCTATAAATTTGTGTGAACCAGATATATAAACATATGCAGAGAAATGGAGCCATCAAATGGATCAAAACTATTATTTATTTTAATTGGGAAATCAAGATTTTTCGTTGAATTCTCAAAAGTGCTGTAAATTGCTATGCGTTTATTATAAATTAACGTTGGATATATATTCGAGGGGTTGAAGTATATTTATATAGATGGTTCTCCGCTAGAATTAACGAGTGAGTATCTAAATGACAATAATAAACGAAAAACGTGAGTGAAATTTTTTTTTTTAATACCCACCATAACGGAGCCGGTGGCACCAAAACGGTTCAGTTCTTCGAAAAAATGTATATCACCAAATTTGTAGCAAATTTAATAAGCTTTCATTTTGTACTGAAGAACTTTTTCACTGCAACGCACCGTTTTCACGTTATAAGCGAAAAACTGAAAAATGGAACATTTAAACCCCCCTCCCCCCTCTAGCGGCACCGGGATTTGGAGGGACTTTATTTTCCCTTGTTCAAGGAACCCCTTCCTACACATTTCTGAAATAATTGGAACTAGTATTTTTAGTTCCTCTGATTTTCCTATTTTGAGTGGACTAAACATCAACGTAGCTATATTAAGCATAAAACTGACTCTAATTATGCGTTTTTTCTCATTCAAGTAAATCGTACCTTGAATCACCATAATAATATATTACAATTAGAATATAGTCTCCATAAAACCAAATGTTGGGAATCCCTATACATCAATAAATATAAAAATCCCGGAAACCTAGTTAACGACCAGATTGAAGTAAACCCTTCTCATCTCCTTAATCTGTTCAATGTACCTACTATTAACTCTGAATGAATTGCTTATTTTTATTTAGTTACTCTAGGAACCTCCCTGTTATATTCAATTTTCGTATAAATAGATTGTTTTGTAATACCATAGTTTAGTACGAGATGAAGTCAATGTTATGACGAAACGCGTTTACTTAATAGACTTTTATTCCAACCTGTGAAAAGTAAGCTTTTTATTTCTTCATAAAGTTATAAATATAAACTTTCACAAAGTGAAAGCCAATTCAATTCAATATATATATATATATATATATATATATATATATATATATATATATATATATATATATATATATATATATATATATATATATATATATATATATATATATATATATACTTCAGGGGCGGCTAGTCAAAGGAGGCTAAGGAGGCTAAGCCTCCTCAATAATATTCCGTGTATCACTAATATATACATTATATTGAATAGTCAGCATTCAGCATATTCATATTAATCAAAATCATATTATTTTATGCACCTACCTTCCTTTCAACCTACATTATATAATATAATTTATTAATTAAGATAGAAGGTATTTACATTTACTGCATTTCATTCATTTCAAGATTTGTGGCAACGCTGCGGAAAGCTTAGAAAGGTATATTCTCAACGTTCATTATGCCTGCCACAGAAAAACAAACTCACACCACTCAAAAACAAATACTCCGAATGAATACTTCATTGAAATAGAAAACCAAAACACATGTACATGGCAACACCGATAAAGTCCAGTCTTATAAAATGTCGACCAATCACAACTATAGAATCTCCCTGACATCGAGTAAAGTCGTTGATTGAATCGTAGTATGATCCTAATTCGTACTGTCTGAATAATGGACGCCGGAATCAGCTCGCGTTACGCGTATTGTTTCAAAATCAGTTTGATTACCTACTGAAATTAATTTCAAAAATTTCAATGGTGACTTAGTGGAATATTTGTTATCCCATAATTTTAGTGCCCTAAGTTATGAGGATAAAGTTTTGATAAAAACAAAAAAAACCTACCCCTGAATTAAACAATTTGGTGCAGCGTAACAGAAAACAAAACCGCGGTTTTAATACATTATGAGAGACATCCTTGCCTAACCGGATCACAGCTAAAAAATAAATTATTTTGTTGGCAGTGTTCACTTTTTACTAGTGAAAATGTCTCTGTTTGGGGCCGCTTAGGATTTGAGGATAATTCTGTACCTAGTTGAAAGTGAGGAATTTTTCACCGATAAAGTAACTTTAAATACAGCACGCGGATTAATATCTTACTTACAAGATAAGGAATTTATATATTTTTTAAACATCTTTAAATTAATTTTTGAACAAACAGAAATAGTTTTTCAAATCTTACCACAAGTTTTCAGATGTAATTTACTCACGAAATCGGCTCAAGTTTCTTTTGGAAAAAATTTCAGAATTTCGTGCAGAAGTTTATTTTAAAAAACTATTTTCTGTATTTCAAACTACTGATGATACGACTCAATTTAGCCCAAAACGAAAGAAATTCAGTTACGCAGATATGGAGCTTCACTATAAGCAAATATTTTATGAAATTTTGGATACTATTAGGGATCAAATAGAAATAAGGTTCTCTGATTTGAATGAACTGCATTTCTTCGACTTACTCAAAAAAAATTTGTTTACCGGATTTTCGGCTAATTTTCCAGATAACCTTTTGGAAAATTTATGTCAAAAATACACTTTTTTTGATAAGGTGGCCATAAAAAAGTGAACTGTGTGTTGTTCATAATGACAATGAAATTTTGGGGCGAAATTAAAATCATGTGAGGACTATTAAATATCTTTTTGATCATGATTTGAATCAAGAATTACCCCAAGTTTATAAACTCTTATGTCTAATTGTTTCTATCCCGGTGACATCAGCTTCCGTAGAGCGCTCGTTTTCCACTCTTAAGAGAATTAAAACTTATTTACGAAATTCAATGAGCCAGGATCGTTTGAAAAATATTAGTTTGTTGTCTATTGAAAAGGAATTGGT
>JARQZK010000164.1:102500-112500 GCA_030704885.1 Cynegetis impunctata
AAACAGAAATAGTTTTTCAAATCTTACAGCACAAGTTTTCAGATGTAATTTACTCACGAAATCGGCTCAAGTTTCATTTGGAAAAAATTTCAGAATTTCGTGCAGAAGTTTACTTTAAAAAACTATTTTCTGTATTTCAAACTACGGATGATACGACTCAATTATATATATATATATATATATATATATATATATATATATATATATATATATATATATATATATATATATATATATATATATATATATATATATATATATATATATATATATATATATATATATATATATATATATATATATATATTTATATATAATATATATATATATATATATATATATATATATATATATATATATATATATATATATATATCATTTAAGTGATCCTCATGTTATAGAGTGTTGTGTTGCTCAAATTAACATTGAAAACTCTAAACTTCTAGTAATTTGTATTTATAGGCCTAATTCACCTCCACACTGTAATGTAGAAATTCTTCTTGAAAAGCTTAAAATGATCTTAGAAATTTGTATTGAAGAAAACGCTAAATTTATAATTGAGGGAGATTTTAATATTAACACACTTGTTGATACAAGGGAATCCCAAAATTTTTTGGCTCTTCTTGATACGTTTAATATTGAAAAAAAATACATGAACCAACAAGGTCAGTATCAAACTCTTGCTTAGATAACATTTTAACAAATATTGAGGGCTCCACTCAAATAACTGAAAATCACATATCTGACCATAAGGCATTAATATTCACATTCAAGGATAAACTTAAGGACACAAAGTCAGATAAGATTTGGATTAGAGATATAAATGAATAAACTACAGACAATTTTCTACTTACTTTAACAAAAACAAACTGGGATGAAATTCACAGTTTAGATGTCAAAAACATTAATGGGATGTGGAATTCTTTTTCAGATCATCACACGAAAATTTTCGATGATAGTTTCCCTCTGAAATGTGTAGTTTTGAGGAATTATAAACACTCCTTCAGAAACACCCCTCAAATTAGTTGTATGAAGAACATCCTAGATAAACTTTTCACAGTATCTCAAGTACGACAAGAGTTTAAATCTACTTATAACTCCTACAAGAAAAAATATGACTTGTCCATAGCAAATTTAACAAAAAAAATTAACAGCTCAGCTATAATGAATGCTCCAAATAAATCAAAGGCAACATGGCAGGTAGTAAATAAACTCACTAAAAATAGCTCAAAGTCCTTTCTTAATGAAATGAAACAAATGGATCCATATAAGCTTGTTAATGATTTCAGTAATTTTTTTATTAATATTGCTCATTCCTTAACTAGTAACTTGCCATCAAGAAACAGTCCCACTCAAAATTTTACACGAATACAAAAATCTTTTTATCTCTTTGATATTGGAGACTCTGAAATTATCACAGCAGTTAAATTAATGAAGAACAAGGGCTCAAGTGGTTATGACGGCATTCCCATAAGTATTGTGAAGAAATCTATTCACATAATAGCTCGACCTCTTAGTCATATTATGAATCTATCTTTTAAAGAAGGTATTTTCCCAGATGCTCTTAAGATAGCAGTTATCAAACCTATACATAAGCAAGGCGACTTTGATGAATTTGGTAACTACCGACCTATCAGTCTACTGAGTTCTTTCTCCAAAATTTTTGAGAAAATATTATCGGTCAGAATTCTGAAATTCTTCAAAAAGATTAATGTTAAACAACGTTTGCCGGGTCAGATAGATTGATAGATAGATATAATTATATTGATAGATAAAATGTTAGATAGGTATATAGATAGATGAATAGATATTTAGATAGATATTTGAAATGATATATATCTATATATATATATATATATAAATATAAATATATATATATATATAAGTATATATATATATATATATATATATATATATATATATATATATATATATATATATATATATATATATATATATATATATATATATATAAATATATACCTGGCTTCATTGTTTAGGACAGTATTTAGCTAATTCTGTTATTGAAAATATTCTAGTCGATGGAAATGTATATGGTGAAAATACTGTGCAATCAATTTTTAGTGGCTTACATTACAACAGAGGCGTAAGAGCACATAAACTTCTGTATGAAAGTATAAAAGTAATACAAATAATGGAGTATATGAAGTGCTGTAATAATTCAAATGTCAAATGCTTATTAGAATTACCCTTATTTAATTTCTTAAGAGAAGCCATAGTTGATCGCGATAATTGTAAAGTTCGCCAAATTTTTGCAGACATAACAACTGCGTCTAAATGGTTTTTTGATGAGTTCAAAGAATTTTTAAATACTAAAAGTCATGAAAATGAGACTTTTTTATACTTAAACAGATATTGTGAAATGGTAGAAATCCTGTTTGATTCGATTAAAGCTGATAGAGAAGGTAATTTCCAGCTTCATTTGATATCAACTCGACAAATGCTACCTTACTTTTTTAGTATGAATCATTATTTATATGCGCGAGGAGTATCTTTGTATCTTCAAGATAATTGACGTTTCGCCACGACACGACATTCGTGGCTTTATCAAAACTTTTAAGAAAAAGTTTTGATAAAGCCACGAATGTCGTGGCGAAACGTCAATTTATGCTTCAATTGCTCAATATTGTGATGTATGATTTAAACCGTGGAATGATGTCAGTCAAGTGAAAAGAGGGTATTTTTAACGGTGTCGGAAGTAATTTAGCATTAGAACAGTCTCAAAATAGATCATCAGCAATTAGTGGTGGTTTAATAGGCATAACACAGAATGAACATGCTATGCAAGGTGGATTTTGCTGTACCCAGTAAAAAATTCTATTCACCAATCATTTTTATCTTTCTGTGATTTACATGATGATGATCCTGCGAATGATATTCGCGCATTTAGTCATCATGAATGGAGCCCGAGTCAAATCAAAAGAGACGATACAGATGTAAACATTATTGTAAATAATTTAAAGAGTAAAAATATATTTGATAATATGACAGGCTGCACAAGCTTATTCAATATTTCAAATGAGCAATTAGCAAGTGAAGAGACAAGCAAATAACTATTATCATTGAAAGAAAATGGTGTGAATTGATTACAATCTTTTATGCACGAGCGTATTATTTGCAAAGATAAAAGTATTTTCGATCGTATACCTAGAGTTTTAGTAAAAAATTTTGCGTATACTGACAAAATTAAACCTAAAAATGAAAACAGTAAAGAGCTAAAAGAAACCAAAGAATTAATGGATATTCAACAACACCTAATGTTGTGTGTTCAAAGAGAATATAGTGTAGATTCTTTAGTTAAATACGAGTTACTAAATTATCCAAAAGCTGATAATGATGGTTTTTATAAAAAATCTGTTAAAGCTGTTTTAATGGTTGAGATTGAGAGAGAAACATACGAACGAGAGAAAGTTACGCGTGTTGATATTGTATTTGATAGGTATGACAATCAAAGTACCAAGTATTTAGAAGCTGCGTTAAGAGCCAAAAATATAACTAAAATTCCTAAAAAGATTATAGCATTTCTGTCAAGTCCGAAAAATAAGCTAGAGTTTCTATGTCTAAATGTTTTACAGTACGTTTCACTTACAGAAAATCAAGAATTAATTATTTCTGGCGGCTTTGATGATGTTTGTAAATGTTATAGTATTCGAGGTGGAAAAATTGTAGAGGTGCCGGAATTATTAAACAATCATATTGAGGCTGATACTCGAATTTTTTGTCACGCCGCATACAATATTCAGTTGAATTCTGAAATGATAATTCACAGTGTAGACACTCATCTTTTTGTACTCAGTATTTATTATTGGTCACGCTTGAAAAACAGTAGTTGTTCCGGACTATGGATGGAAATTAATAATAAAAAATCACGATTTCTTTCGTGTCAAAAAGCAGCTGATTCTCTGATGTACCCGGTTTGTGAAATCTTACCTGCTCTACACGCATATACGGGTTGTGATACGACTAGTGAAATTGGCACCAAAAAAATACTTAGAAATGATAAAAATACAAGAAAATCGTGATGCTCTAGTCCCTCTTGGCAATGGCTTAGAATTAAGCACTAACAACTTGAAAGACTACTTTATATCTAAATATTTTGGGTAAAAAAGGTAAGACCGCGGGTGAAGCCACACAAATAATTTTTTCTCGTTGCTTTGGCAGTGATATTAATTTGTTACAAATTCCATGCACATCAGATTCCTTGCATTTGCATGCACTTAGAGCTTCTGCTCAAACATACGTTTGGAAGCAAGCTCTAAATCCCCAATATAAAACATTAGATTTTACTCAGTTCGGATATAAGAAAGAAAATGATACTTTGCTACCTTTATTTATAAACAAAAGCTCATTTCCAACAGATCTTAAAAAACCATGCAATCATAAAAAAGCTGGTAAAACCAAAGCATGTTACTGTAGAAAAAATAATATTAGTTGCATACTTTTATGTGGTTGTTAATATATAAAAATGACATTGATAATGAATAAACACTTATTTTTAAATCTTGTTTCATTATTTCATACTTCTACGTGTATATCCTTTGCTTGAAGAAGTTATTCATTGTAAGTACTTTCTGCTATAATGACAAAAAAGTAATTTTATTAAATAACTTTTGAAAAATTGATATTAAAAAAAAATTTGTTGTCAACAAATTGTAGATAATTTAATTATGGATAATATTGCTCTATTTAAAAATTCTGATTAAGTTAATAGTTTAAAAGATAAATGTAAAATAATGATTCAGGACACCGAGAGACCGACGCAGCGTATGAGTCAGAGAGAGACAGCGATACTTATAGGTAAGCAACGCATACTTGTGAACGCGCGAAATTAATAATTAAAAACAGGTATAAATAATGAAATATTGAAAAATCGCAATTGAGGATATCATTAACTATTGTATAAAGAATTTTAAAAAAATATTATTTATATTTATTTTTTTTTTTAATATATTTTTCATGGGTCAAAAGTACCCAAATTTAAGATTTTTCGAACCTTCAAAAATTCATATCTCTAAAAATATAAACTTTATCGTGAAAAGCCATGAAACCTTTTTCAATTGTATTTTAACAAAGAATACGAAAAAAATTTGTCCGGTTGAAAAATAACAATTCCTTGCAATTGTTGAAACAATTTCGGTTTAAACAATATGGCACGAGGTTGCCTCCTGGCAACATGCATTTATATCATCAGTAGGGTAATTTGAAGAGAATCGCATAAAAAAATTGAGGGGGAATAGTTTTCGGTACTCATGCGCCGATTCCTCATGGACTAAAATATATGTAGATATATATATATATATATATATATATATATATATATATATATATTTATATATATATAAAATTATAAATATATTAAAATAGATATATATATATATATATATATATATATATATATATATATATATATATATATATATATATATATATATATATATATATATATATATATATATATATACTTATAAAGTTTTGAAAAAGCCACGAATGTCGTGGCGAAACGACAACTTTTTAATAAAATCGAGTTTTTTTGAGATTCACCAAGCCTGTGATTGCTAATAATTAAAAAAGTCAAAAATCACAGCCAACAACAATTCAAATAAATATATGTTCAGTTAGTTGACTGGAAGGAGTAAGTATGCAATAGATGGCGCTGTGTTGAAATTACTAACGCTTTACGTGTTGCTGAGGCCAAAGTATAAGTTAAATTTATATTATAGTAAATGCAATGTGAAATTATTGTTATTTTTTTCAATTTTTGATGCTTTATTGTTTAGAACTCTTTTATCAAAATAAATATCTGTAGTATAATCATATCACATAGTTATATTCTGGCAAAAGTTGTGTTTACATAATTATACATTATTTAAACAACATTTGCCGGGTCAGATAGATTGATAGATAGATTGACAGAAAGATAATATAGATAGATAGTTAGATGGATAGAGATATATCCGCAGATAGATGAAGAGATACTTAGATAGATAGATGTATAGATAGATAGATGAAAATAATTTACATGACAGAACAACGTATGCCGGGACGGAAAGATTGATAGATTGATAGGTAAATATATATATATATATATATATATACATATATATATATATATATATATATATATATATATATATATATATATATATATATATATATATATATATATATATATATATATATATATATATATTATATATATATATATATATATATATACATATTATATATATATATATATATATATATATATAAATATATATATATATATATATATATATATATATATATATATATATATATATATATATATATATATATATATATATATATATAGATAGATATAGATACATCGGCAGATAGATGAATAGTTGAAAGATAGATAAAAATGATTGCATAATTATAAATAGCCTGAAAACAAGATAGGTATACTATCTTAAGAGTCTCAAACGATATATATGGCGTGAGTCAGTGGTTTGTCCTATTTCTAAGGTCAGTAATCCTGGAGCTGTACGAGACTTGCGGCCGATAAGTCTTCTACCAGTTTTATCAAAAATTCTCGAACGTGTAGTTTATGTTCAGTTATATGATTATCTCGTAAGTAATGATATCCTGCCTTCTCAGCAGTCTGGTTTCCGCAGGGGTTATAGTACTACCACTGCCTTATTAAATATTATCGATGATATTGTTAGGGCTATTGATAAGAAAATGGGAGTTCTTTTGGTTGCTTTAGACTTTTCTAAGGCATTCGATCTAATTGATCATGAGCTACTGTGTGCTAAACTCGAATATTTTGGTTCGGATATTACTGCTCTATCTTTTTTCAAATCTTATTTGTAGAAGCGTAGCCAGCGTGTCCGTGTTAACAATAACTTATCTAAATCTGAATCTATTGTATCGGGTGTTCCACAGGGATCTATTTTGGGCCCTTTATTGTTTCTATTATATACCTCAGATCTACCAAATGTTGTATCTGATTGTACGATGCAGCTGTATGCGGATGACACCCAATTGATTCATTGCTTCGACCCATCAAATGTTCCGGCTGCAAACGATTCCATAAATAGGGATCTAACTGCGATATCTCAATTCTCAAGAGCACACAATTTAAACATAAATCCATCAAAGACAACCGCACTTCTGTTTTGTAGCAGGTATAAGAGACCAGATACTCAGAATTTGATACAGCTTGAGTTGGATGGCGTTGAGATCAACTTGTCAGACCAAGCAAAAAATTTAGGACTGATTATAGACCAGAACCTAAGATTTAAAGGTCATATTAGTTCACTTCTTCAGAAGTGTTACATGAGAATGCGTATGCTTTATGTCAACAAGCACATACTGAATTTCAAAATGCGTAAAAAGCTAACCGAAACTTTGGTTCTTTCAGTTTTGAATTATTGTAGCATTGTTTACTACCCTTGTCTCGACCAGGAATCCCGTAGTCAATTGCAACGCATTCAAAATACATGTTGTAGATTTATTTTCGACCGAGGGAGATATGATCACATTACACCTTGTTTCTCGAAAATTGGATGGTTAAAAATTAATCACGCCTTTGAGTTGAATTTTCTTGTCTTCATATATCGTTTGATCAGGTCTAAAGCTCCTTCTTACTTGTACAAAAAAATCGTTTTTAGAAAATCAGTTCATAATGTCAACACCCGACATAATACTGTGACAATGCCACAGCATTCCTCTGCCATGTTCGAGCGCTGCTTCACTTATAATTTAGTAAAGTACTACAACTCTTTTGTGTTCACTATGTCTATTTCTTCATTGTCTAGATATCGGCATACTCTTAGGGACTTACTCTTGGCCAGGCAATGAAAATGATAATGATGATATGTATGTTACTATCTCTGTATCTGTGTTTTAGTATTTGTTTCTCTTGTAGTGTTCTTATGATGTTTACTTTATTTTATAGCTAATTTACGTGTTAACCAGGTAGGTTAAGAGTTAAAGAGTAGCTTTAAGCTAATCTTCGCCTGCCTGGGCAAATGCTGTGTATACACATTTGTGGAAATAAAGTCATTTTATTATTATTATTATTATTATTATTATATTTGTGATTTCAATGCCACGAGACAGTAGCGTGACTTGTTCAATCTTCCAGATAAGACGGCAATATGACATTTCCATTGAAGATGGGAGAAATTTAGCAATATCTCCTTGTCATCTTCTTATCGTGATGTAGTATAGTTGGAATGCCCAACAAAGTATTTATGTGCGAAAAAACAATGAATTCGGTTGTGTTTTTATTGAGTAAATTTATTTTGTTAAATAAAATATGGCATGTTTCCTAAGAAAAATATCAAGTTTTTTTTATATCTCATAAACTAAATGTAATTTGACATGTTCGTTTTCAGTGGTGGATTAGACATTAAAAAAATACAAAAGGCCTCTTCGAAAAATCGGAAATTCTGGTAATAAGAAAGATATGCCATTTTTTCAAAAATGCAAGCTCTTGAAAATGTCCCTGTAGCTCGAAAACGAATTGACGTATCAAAAAGCGGTATTCGTATTTAAAATTGTCTTCAAAATCGAGCCCAAGTCATGTCTATTCATTTTCGGCTATCTATGCTAGAAGTACCTACCTTAAACCCCCAGATCTCATCGAAATTGGCCCTCCCTGTATAAACCTATAAAAACATATGTAGGTACATACAAAATTCTTGAAAGTAATTGAGAAATTCATCAAATTTAATATTTCACACTGAGAATAAAACATATACAATAAGTAGATGATTTCTATTAGGAATAACAACGTCATATTCTTATATCTATAATTATTTCACATACTAATTTAGATTTATAATACAATTCCGAACTTAAAATGATGAGGGAATTTACCTTTCTCACGGAATTTTTTATGGAATAGTGATTTAAAAGGAGTACCAGTATATTTGAAAGATATGGGCGTTTCACGCGTCAGATTTCGAATGAACTTAGTATATGAGTATCTCACCTTGATACCTCAAGTTACTCGTAATAGACGATCTTCGAAGAATTATTTATCTGTTTTCAATGAAGCTCAACTAATTTGTTTATAATATACATATATTGCAGACAGAAATGCTCAAGGACAAATAAAGATTGTAAGTAATATTTTTTTTCATAATGAGGCTTATTGTTTGGCGAGGATGCGATAATAATCAATTATATTGTTTTGCACTTCGCAGAATCACCAAATAGGTAATTTGAAGAGGACGTCACAGGTGAGTGATATTGAATTCATAGTTTATATATATTTATATATATATATATATATATTTATAAATATTATATATATATATATATATATATATATATATATATATATATATATATATATATATATATATATTATATATATATATATATATATATATATATATATATATATATATATATATATATATATATATATATATATATATATATATATATATATATATAATATATATATATATATATATATATATATATATATATACTATATATATATATATATATAATATATATATATATATATATATATATATATATATATATATATATATATATATATATATTATATATATATATATTATAATATATATATATTTATATATATATATATATATATCATATATAATATATAAATATTTTCTATATTATATAAATATAATTTATATGATATATATATATTTTATATATATAGTATATTATATATATATAATTTTATATTATCTAAAATATATTCTTATTTATCAACAAATGCAGAATGAACATTTTTACTACACATATTATCACAGTCAACGGCGTTGCTAGGTCAGTTATTTCTGAACTTATAGCAGAGGAGCATACAGTTTGGTTGTATTATTTACATCTTTCTTGTCATTGATTGCACATATTATTTTTTTTTGGATTTCCAACGATTCAAGAAATTCCCTTTTTTTGGTGTTCCACTCAGTCATTAATATCTTTGTTTCATTGAAATTGAACGAGTGATTTTTCGTTA
>JARQZK010000164.1:117500-140047 GCA_030704885.1 Cynegetis impunctata
AAACTCTTTTCACTTCATAGAACTCCTCCAAAGTATTGATATTACCCCAAACTGATCACCTCATTAATTTTGAAATTGACTCCTTATATACTACAAATCCCATTGAAGAAACACTTTCCATACTAGACACTAAACATCAAATATCCCCATACAACCTAACCCTGTTCAAACATAGCATGTCCATCACTAACTTCATCTTCCAAGGCAATTTCTTCAGACATATCAATGGAGCCCCAATGGGATCCCCTCTCTCCCCCGTCATAGCCAACATTTTCATGGAACATTTCGAAACCCAAGCTCTCTCTCGTCAATCGACCTTAAACCCATCCATGCTGGCTACGTTATGTAGACGATGTCTTTGCGATCTGGCCTCATGGCGGAGACTCGTTGCTCCACTTCTTGAATCATTTGAATGGCATACATCCAAGTATCCAATTTCACAATGGAAGTGGAAAACGATGGGTCTCTGCCATTTCTCGATGTCATGATCAAAAAACTTCCATCCCCAAGGCTTCTCATATTCAGTTTATCGTAAAATCACCCATACAAACCGTTATCTGAACGCCCAGTCTCACCACCATCCTTCTCAAACTTAACTCTGTAGTTGATACCCTAATCTACCCGTTCCATTCGACTATCTGACGACGAACACCGTGAATCAGAACTCAATACGCTAAAAAACATATATTATTACGGAAACGGTTACAACACATATCAAATCAACAAGAGCATACGCAAACACACAAACATCCACCCCACCTCTACCACCTTCCAATCCCACTGAACAAGAAACTACACCTTAAATTATTTCTTCCTTACATCAAAGGGAATAACAGATAAGATCGCAAGATCTCTCAAAAACACAAACATCAAAAACAATATTCACTACTCAACAAAAAACTCTCCCATCTGGTCAGATCCGTCAAGGATAAAATTCCTAACGAAAATGCACGGTGTTTATGAGAATTCCCTGTTCCAATTGTCCTAAGTTCTTATATAGGACAAACGAACCGACGAATTCAGGTTCGTGCCAAAGAACATTCACTTTCGTAAGACACTCAGATATCGCCAACGCTCTTTCCCAACATCACACCCAGACAGGCCACAATTATCGATTTCCCCAATACAAGAACTATTGCTCCCGTCCGATCTTTCAAATCCCGAATTTTCCGTGAAGCTGTAGAAATAGAAAAACGTCCTAAGTTGTTTGAACACCAGAGATGAACAGTCACAGACTCCCATGCAGCATGGAAACCACTTCTCAGTGGTCGCCATGTCACACCCAATCAGAGTGCATCCCGCACTGATGAGCGTGAGTAACCCGCCCCCCTCCCCTATAAATACGGCCACGCGACGATCGGCCCGTCAGTTGACTCTGAAGAGTAGGCAGGTGGAGACTGCAGAGTGGACAGGAAGCAGTACGGTTAGTGGAGTAGCCAGGTTGAGACCACGCAATCGTATTGTTTCCGATTCCTCCTAATTCGATTCGTGGAGTAGGCAGATTGATGCCACGATTCTGAATTATTTCCCTTTTACTTCTCCTGAAGATGGCTTCGTAAAAGTAGCCGAAACGTCGAGATTTATCAAATCTTTTACGCGGTTCATTCCGTGAACCAAGTTTTTCATATATATATATATATATATATATATATATATATATATATATATATATATATATATATATATATATATATATATATATATATATGTATAATATATATACTATATATATATATATATATATATATATATATATAATATATATATAATAATATATATAATATATATATATATATATACATATATATATACATATATTTATATATATATATATATATATATATATATATATATATATATATATATATATATATATATATATACGTATATATATATATATATATATATATACACATATATATGTATATATATATAATATATATATAGTATATATATATATATATAATATATATATATATATATATATATATATAAATATATATATATATATAATATATAATATATTATATATATATATTATATATATATATATATATATAATATATATATATATATATATATTTTTTTTTTTCTCGTAATATGTTTTGGTGTTAGGTCACATTAAATGATGCATTTTAGTTGTTGTGCAAATGATTGTTTATTTGACGTTTCGACCATTTTATGGCCTTTTTCAAAATCTATAAACTAAAGGACGTATATTACATTTAATTTTGAAAGTCATCTAAAAATATATTCTTACCTTTAATTTTAGATGACTTTTTAAAATTAATGTAATATACGTCCTTTAGTTTATAGATTTTGAAAAAGGCTATAAAATGGTCGAAAACGTCAATAAACAATCATTTGCACGACAACTAAAATGCTTCATTTAATGTGACCTAACACCAAGAACATATTACGAAAAAAAAATATATATTAGGTCAAAGAAAAACCAAAACTAAATATATTATATATATATATATTATATATATATATATATATTATATATATATATATATTATATTATATTTATATATTATACATATATCTACTATATATATATATATATATATATATATATATATATATATATATAAAATATATATATATATATAGTATATATATATAATATATATATATATATATATATATATATACTATATATCTATATATATATATATATATATATATAAATAAATATATATAAATATATTAATATATATAAATATATATATATATATATATATATATATATATATATATATATATAATCTTCTGATAATTATAAGCAATAACAGGCTTGTTGAATCTTAAAAAACTCGATTTTATCAAAAAGTTGACGTTTCGCCACGACATTCGTGGCTTTATCAAAACTTTTGAAAAAATTGAAATTTCTTTGACATTTATTGATTTGAAAAAATTTGAATAGAAACAGACTACTCTGTTTCACTTAAATTTTTCGGCTGTGGCCGTTCTTTGTTATTTATCACGTGCTATTCAGTCCAATATTAACATTCAAATCTGTTATTATTAGATGGTAAGGGAAACCACAGAAACCTTTACCCACGTAATGTTCGAAATAGGTTCAAATTATTTTGATTTTGAAGAGTCAAAGAATAGGGTGATTCAACAAGCCTGTTATTGCTAATAATTATCAGAAGATTAGAAATAGTTCACAGGCAACAACAATTCGAATAAATAAATATATATATATATATATATATATATATATATATATATATATATATATTATATATATATATATATATATATATATATATATATATATATATATAAATATTGATTTTTGTTTAGAGTTACCTATAAACTGATTCAATATCGAACACTTTAAGGCACGGAGAAGAAACATTATTATAATAATCAGCTGGTGTTCCAATATCCGGCATGAAGCTTAACTTATTATCTCGAGAATTCCACAATCATTACCCATAGCAGTATTATATTTCAATTATCGTCTCCTTAGCATTATATTAACCTATATGACATCAACTAATTATGCAAATAGAAATACAATTAGTTTTCTTAAATATCCATTCTTCGAAGAAAACTCATTTTGTGGCTTGTTTTACAACTGAAATATCACAGGTTTGGATTTAGAAGAATAATTCTGAAGTTTTTTGACTGAGTGAGTTGAATGGAATATTCTTATGACATAATATATTCAAACTTTCACAGAGACAAAAAATCATCTCATGTTTACCTCACTGAGAAGATTATGAATTCTGAAAATCTCAAAACTTCTTCAACAGGTATAAATTATCTATTCGAAGTAGAATTTAATAAAATTAGTCCGTTTAAATTATTAACTTTGAAGAAGCTTCTAGGAATTGCATCTTACTCTGCGATATATATGATTTCGACTTTGGGATACCATATTTACATTCAGTTTTGAAATAAAATAAATAATTAATAACAATCAAATGATCATTTCTTTGAAATTATTTCGTGAAAAAAACTTCCTTGAAATTAATAGCTTTTGAAAAATCCTTTAGTGGAGCTGTATTGAAAAATCGTATCACTTTGAATAATTCAATAGGTTCCTCAATGGATTCATTTATATAAAAAAACATTCAATATTAACGAGCTATAATTAAGATTGATCCTCCAGACATCGAAATTATAGTACCTATTCACTGAAACGATGGTCCATTCCGGTTCTGGAAAAAACCACATGTAATTTCTGCTATAGTAGTTACGTAATAAATCGTGACTTCATTTCCTTGTCTGACTAAAAGAAATAAAGAATTCGAACCATAGTTCAGGATGTGTTTGTATAAAAACAAAAATTTCAATCCTCTGCTTATCAGACACCATGCATTGGTCTGCATTGCTATTTCTGCTCTTAACTCCAGAAGTTTTGTGCCAAAATTCGAGTCCACAAAATGGTGTTTTATATTTGATCGAAACATTGGACGATGGACCACTACATCAAGATAAATTCAAGAGGTTAGCTCTTTATGAACCTATATCTGAGAACGAGGCTTTGGCGGATGGGGTTTACTACAGGCCTGAAGATGGGAAACCCCTCAAAAATCCGGAGGTATGTATAAATCATATTCAAACTACGTGTTTCTGAGTTTGAATTTATATATATATATATATATATATATATATATATATATATATATATATATATATATATAATTATATATATATATATATATATATATATATATATATATATATTATATATAATATATATATATATATATATATTATATTATATATATTATATATATATATATATATATATATATATATATATATATATATATATATATATATATAATATATTATGTATCATAATATATATATATATATATATATATATATAATATATATATATATATATATATATATATATATTATAATATATATATATATATATATATATATATATATAGGTATGTATTGAGTTTCAAATTATTATATAGTTTTAAAGTAATACAAATGGAGCTTTAAAAGAGATGTTTTTTCTTAATTGTTCCATATTTTCTTAACATTGCGCGAAGACAATTTCAATTAACTATCGTTTTCAAATTGCCAATTCAATTGAAATATTTTGTTGTAATGCTACAGTGCCTAACATTTCCCATAATTTACTGAATATAATTAATGTTCAGACAAGTTTTTCATGAGATATTCATTATTCTCAAAAAATTCTCACTTTCATTGAACGTGTCTCTATCAAGGGTAGATTGTCCATGAATTCCTCAATAGTTTTCTGATTTAAAATTTCGTAGTACCGTTGGTCATTAAGTTTTTCTTGCTATATATGATATGTTAAAACGCAACTTCCACGTTTAATTTTATATACTGTGTGAATTCTATTTCAAATATTCATATTCATAATGCAGTTCAGAATGTTATAAAGAGATATAATTCATGTGTAAACCATAATGGTCATTTGTTCGAAAATTTATTGTAATTTGTATTGTTTTTTATAGTTGTAATGTCTCATAAAATGGGGTATAAATATCTTGTAGTCAATTTTCAGTTCGTGCACATTTAAGGACACGATGAGAATCGAAATATTGCTAATCATCCTGTATTACTATTTTGTGTTTTTTTCATATAAATTTCTATATTGACTTCAATTATTATGAATTTACATAAATAAAAACAATTCTTAAAGCAGTGCACATCTGTAGTCAATTTTCAGTTCGTGCACATATAAGGACACGATGAGAATCGAAATATCATGCTGTATTACTATTTTGTAATTTTTTTATATAAATTTCTTTATTGACTTCATTTATTATGAATTCACATAAATAAAAACAATCGTCAAAGCAGTGCACATGTACTGATACCAAAGATATATAACATTTCCAGTGTAAAACCCTAACTAAATTATAATATTTAGTAGAATATAATAAGATAATATAAAATATACCCAACCAATAACAAAGAAAACGAGAAATAGGGAAAAAAGTAGAACATAAAATGAAAGAAAACAACATCATCAATTCCATTCCCGCCCTCAAAATCAAAACAAATACAAAATATCATCATAGTTGACTATGTACTGTGAAATTTCGTGAATATTATGCATATAATCTAATATCAATGAATATAAATTCCACAAAAAAAAACCAAAATTATTGTTCCCACAAGAACATCTTTCATATTCTTTCCAGTTAAATTCCCACAAATCTCTGATAAAGCATCGAAAATAATCGATACATACGGAGTCACGAGACTCATTTTGCGAAACATCACGAGAGCGCAGCTTGAGGGATGTTTTAAGAAAATACGTCTAGTGACGTGGTCAAAGTAACGATTCTTTTCGTTTGCTCGAGTTGGTATTCGTTACGATTATATAACAAATAAACAATAACGCCAGAACTATAATAACCAAAGCGTTGCATATTGAAAAACTAAACGAAACTTCACCAAACTTAATTAATAATTTTTTTGGACAAATGTCCAAATGAAAACATTCAAATTGTGACACGAGGCGAAACACGTAAACGATTATACCACTTCGTCAAGGGTATATTTACTTATCAATAAGCAGTAACTATGCAAAATTCACGGATTTTATTCGCTTATTGACACATTATATAGGTATATAATCAGTTATAATATCACAAGAGCATCGAAAATAATCGATTATACTTCCGAGTGACGAGGTCAGTATAACGATTATCTTCGATTGCTCGAGTGGTATTCGTTACGATTATATAACGAATAAAAAATATTAATTATTTTTGACAAACGCCAAAACATCGTCAATATGAAAACATTGACATTTTGACACGAGGCGAAACACCAAAACGATAATATCACGTCATCAAGGGCATATTCACTTATCAATACGCAGTAGTTATGCAAAATTCACGGATTCTATTGGATTTTTCATACATGAGTTATATAATCAAAACAATATGAGTGCCTTATAAAGTTAGGTTTCATATTTCACTTCTCTATCTAATGGCATAATGCTCATGATGGCTTATATATCCGATATTCTGACAATTCACAGTATTAACATTAGTGGTTTATTTTGAGGTATTCACCATGAACACTAAAACGACATTTTACTTTATTTTAGGACTTGAAGAACTATCATAGAGTTCGACGGTATGTGAAGCATGAAAGTAGCAGAGGTAGTGGAGGATTTGGCGGTGGATTTGGGGGTGGATTCGGCGGAGGAGGAGGAGGTGGGGGTGGTTTCGGTTTTGGCGGTGAAAAAGGGGGATTGGAGAGCCTATTTGGAGGTGGGGGTGGCGGCGGAAAAGGTGGGGGAGGTGGTAGTGGATTTGGAGGCGGTGGAGGATTAGGTGGAGGAGGAGGTAAGAGTGGTTATGGAGAGGCTGGATCTGGAGGATATAGTGGATCTGCTGGACACGGTGGTGGTGGACCAGGTGGTCTTGGCGGCGGAGTTGGATCAGGCGGAGGTGGTTTCGGAGGAGGAGGGCATAGGGGTGTAAGTTCAGGAGGTGGTGGCTTTGGGGGAGGAGGTGGTTTGGGAGGAGGTAGTGCGTATGGAAGTTCTGGAGGGTTCGGAAACAGTGGTTCAGGCGGTGGAAAAGGTGGATTCGGAGGTAGTGGATCAGGAGGTGGCGGTGGTGGTTTGGGAGGAGGAGGTCATGGCGGAGGTGGATTAGGAGGAGGCGGAGGTTCAGGAGGAGGGGGTGGAAAAGGTGGGTACGGAGGACAAGGTGGTTCAGGCGGTGGAAAAGGTGGATACGGAAGTAGTGGGCTAGGAGGGGGCGGTGGATTTGGAGGAGGTGGAGGAGGAGGTGGGGGAGGAGGTGGCGGGTTGGGCGGCGGAAATGGATTCGGAGGCAACGGGGGCATAGGAGGATATGGTAGCAAGGGATTGGGTGGAAGCGGAAGTTTGGAAGGAGGTGGTGGAGGTGGAAAAGGGATAGGGGGTTATGGTGGCGATGGAGGTTATAGTAGTGGTGGATGTGCTGGTGGCTGTGGAGGAGGAGGAAAAGGAGGTGCATTTGCTCATAGTTCAGCATCTGCCTCCGCTGGATCATATGGAGGGCATTAGTGAGTACAAGCAATATATTGCCAATAGTAACGGATGCGGATATTCTGTGAAGCTTGTCTATCAAAGAGACATTTCGAGAAATGTGAGAATTTGATGAATCTCTCTAGCAAATAAACCAATTTCTATGTTTTAGATTCATTTTTAGGGATCACATTTCAAATGGGTTAAAAACTCTTATATTCTTCTTGATTAAGAAACAAAAATTCAATTAATAATTTTACGTTGATGTGAGCATATATTTCAACAAGTTAATCGTGAATAAAATTATTTTCTATTTATAGTCAGTACATTTTATTAATGCAGATATTTTTTAAATAATTATGTAATAATGTAATATAGACTAACCAGATCATGTGATTTATATTACTTTCATAATAAAACGAACATATCCGTGTGGATTATATTTGTAAGAGAATAATTCTAAAGTTTTAGTGTTTATGTGTCGAATATATATATATATATATATATATATATATATATATATATTATATATATATATATATATATATATCTATATATATATATATTTATATATATATATATATATATATATATATATATATATATATATATATATATATATATATATACATGAATATATATGATATATGAAACACTATAGCAAGTGTCTCTCAATGTATTATATAATACTTTAATCAAAATTATTCGGCTTTTTAAATATTGAGACTATCAATCTTGTATGCTTTCATTCAATACGCAAATTGGGAGATAGGTGTTTTTTAAAATTCAAATTTGAAACTGCTCATTTTAAGAAATATTTTACCTTTGTTGAACGACCTCATCTTGTAATTATTTTTTCATTTTCAGTGGGCGCTAATCCAGGACAAAGAAGACCGTTATAATTTTAATGATCAAACGTTTGTTATTATTTCTAAATCGAGTAATTGCTTACTTGTCTTAAATAAACACTTTTTTTATCTTTCCTATTAATTTTTTCCATGTTATTTTTCCAGAGAAACCCAGACTAAATGAAACACATATTTAATTACATCATATAAATGAAGCAATCACTTGATGTTTATTTTAGTTCAGTTACTGTCGAAGAAAATATTTATCATTTAGATAAACACAAATCTGAAGTAAATGCTGAATTTACCTACGTGAGAAAACATAAGTTGACTAAAACATGAGGACAAATTATTCATCTTATACGTATAACCAGCTCCCTTGGAAAGTTGTTTGATAATTTTTATATTATTAAAGAATTTTCCTTGTTCACTTTATGTAATAAAAATCATCATGTTTGTGAAAACCAAAAATTGAAATAAAAAACTGGCAGGACGGCCAAACCTATGTTTTTAAGTTTCGATCTCATTTCAGTTCGATAAAATCAAGTTTACATTGATTTGAGTGTCAATTATATCACATCATGTCAAAATGTGTTGAAGTTACAAATTTATCTCTATGATGCATATATATTGGAGTGAAGTATGTCATAGAATTTAGATACAAAAATTGGCTGACACGCAATGTAAATGTTGTTGTTTTTAAATATTAATTAATTAAAACAACTCAAGTTTGATTATGGTTAATAGTGTTTTTTTATGAAAGCAACATTTTTGATTCACTACTCTTAATATGGTACGAGGCTCGTGAAAGATTGGAAAGGTATTCAAAAAACATTGTGGAAACCTGATATTTGAAACGAATAATCCATACTGAATATTTTGAAGTTCGAAGTGAAAGTATGAAATTTTATGGTAAGGAATTTATTATTACAACAAAAATAACTTGAGTTGAAAATGGTAGATGATACGTAATGAAAAATATCGAATTCATTGTTTGATAGCCGAAATTTTGATGACTGAAAATATCATGTGGAAAGTTTTTTAGATGAACCAGGTAAAAACTCCTTTGTCGGAATTATTGATACGATATGAGGAAGGACAAGGGGATAATGAACAAAGAAAAAATCAGGGAGGAATGCTGTACATTAAAATGAAAAATGTAATCAAGCAATTGTACCGGGTGGCCACATAAAAATGCAAAGGGCTGTATCTAGTGAACTATTCGTCGTAGGGACTTGTGGTGAAAAATATTGTGACTACAGTGGCGAACAGAACATCCTGGAAATTATTTTCAGTTTTCCAAGATAGACGCCAGGGGGCGTAATCGCCATCGAAAATTTTCAAAGTAATATTTCTCTGAAATGAATACACCTAGTAAATGTATAACAAAAACATATGTGTTTTGAAGATAAGCTTCACTCGAGTAATTTCTGTTCGACACTTTCTGACGTATCTTATGAAATGAAGTGGAGGGGGGGGGTGAATCAATGCTTTTTTAAATAAATAGCTGTAACTTCTGAACGACTGAACAGATTTCAACCAAAATGGTCTCGTTGGGACGAGCATTTACTGCTTGATCAAACCCATTCTATCCGTGATGTGTCAAATTCTAAGTGATGCTGCTTGAGCGCGTTTTTTGATATGATAACAGAAAATTGCCAATATCTCTATAAAATTAAATGCAATAACCTGACTTTTTTCAATAAAAATGTAGCGTTATGACGACTAAGAAGGCTACTGAAAACTGTATTTCGATATCTTATTCCTTATTATTATTATTATTTACTTATCATGAAATTCTCCATTACACCGTTATTTAAGAATCCATGATGAAATTTCATAATTTGATTATTTTTAAATAATTGTGTTCTTCGTTCAGAAAATTTAAACAAAAACGTGTAGGGGCGAAATGATCAATGAATATAATATGCAAGTGCAAAGTAGTCAGAATATGAACATTGGGTCAAGAAGGAAAAACAAATACCTAAAATAATAAACAATAAATATTAAAATATCACTTATAGCGGCAGTGTAATGAGTTTTTATGGAACAAAAGTAAGGACTGAAAACTATTGAAATGCGTTCACAAACTATGAAGCTATTGATGATTGCGATATACCTTGAATGTATTCAAATTGCGGCATTGGCACAAAAAGAGTTTATAGAGCTCGATATCCAAAGCGGCTCTCACGGAATGCAAGAATGTGTTGGGCATATTTGATGAGAATTTTTATCTGAAATTATGAGGGTCGAAATCTGCGAGTATTAAGCAAATTTAGCACTAAACACGAAAAACTTCTCGCATGGCGTAAACGCTGATTTGGATATAGAGCTGTGTATACTCTCTGGGCCAATGCCGCATTTTGAAGACATTCAAACAATACCGCAATGATATCAAAAGCTTTATCGTTTGTAAAAGGATTTTAAATCATATTCAATCCTTACTTATGTGTGCCACAAAAGTTCATTACACTGCCGATAGAAGTATAATTTTTATTACAATTTTGTGCATTTCTGACCCAACCCCGTAACTTGTTTATTTCTGTATATTTCTTATTTCTGTGAAAACATTCTTGAGACACTTTTTTGAGAGGAATCCAATGGTGTTCCTAGGTTTTCATCAAAAAATATGGTTTGGAAGCTATGACATAAACTTGTATTTTTTCTAATAGACCACCCTGTATTTTTTTACATATTCGTGTTTGATATGAAATTCTCGTTTCAAATATATATGATAGTTGCTACTTTTCTTTGAAAACGTTCATTTTGTGGCTGTTTTTGAATTATGTTGGATGAATTTTCAAAATCTGGGTTGCCATGCCTAAATACGAAACAAAATAGTTCTACATAACAGCTGTTAAAAAGAATAATAAGTGCCTATTTTGTAATAACTCATTAATTTAATCAAAAGATAGAATAACAAGTACAACAATATTTTTGAACTATTTACAACATGTGTTCGAATTGAGCACCATTTAAATCAAAACATGACTTCGCTTCCTATCATTATTGACAGCATTAATCAATTCTATCGCAGGTATTGAACGAAAGGCACGTCGCACTGCTGCTTCCAACGCTTCTCGGGAATCAGGATGGCGTTTATATGTGATGTCGTTTATTCTTTCCCATAGGTTAAAATCTGGAGGCGTAAGATCGGGAGATTGCCGCCCAATGAACAGGACCCCGCCAATTATTGTCCGTAAATATGCCGTTATGATGTGTGCGTTATGACACGGTGCCTTGTCTTGTTGGAAGTATTCTCCAATTTGTTGTGATAGCAAATCATCCATTATTGGTTCAACAAATTCCCGCAATATTTCCAAATATCCCGCTGCTGTAAGGTTACCCTCACAGATATAGGAACCGATAAACCTTCCTCTAAAACTACCGACCCAAACACTGAAACTGTATCGGCCTTGATAATATGTGGATTTTCCAAAGTCCTATTGTAGAAGGAGCTGCTAACGCATGCTTCATCAGTCCATATGATGTTCTGTCCAAAATTTGGGTTATCAGCACATTTTCCTAAATACCAAAATGGCAAAATTCGAGCCGGAATTGGTAGTAACTTGTGAACTTTTCTTACTCTATACGGTTTGAATTTATTTTTATTTAGAATTTGCATTGTTGTAGTCTTTGGAATACCTGTATTCAACTACATTTTGCGAAGTGAAATATTGGGTTGATTTTGTATTTCCCCCAAAACCGTTATTTCTTCTAACTCTCTATCTCTATTACTGGCTTCGTGAACTTGTGTCCTTGGTTTCGAAAAAGAACCGTAATTAACTAGGTTTTGCTACAATCTAGTGAACATAATATCCCGAAACGGTTGTCTCCTTTCAGGATATCGGTCAAAGTGAATATTAATGGCAGCCTGAGCATCTTCATGTGCTTACACTTTAGCATATCATATTTTTCGTAATTTTCATACATTTTGAATTAACATGCAGATAAATATTCTAGTAAGTTCAAAACTCAGTTCAAAGAAGCACACTAAACTTGTGAAGCAAACTGCATTTAATAATAATTGTTTGACAGTACGCATAGACTGCAGTTGCTAAGGTAATTTGTTTCATATTCAGGCATGGCAACCTAGATTTTGAAAATACATCTAAAATAATTCGAAAACTGCCACAAGATGAATGCTTTCAAAGAAAAGTAGCAACTATTATATACATTTGAAACGAAAATTTTATTTCAAACACGAATATGTAAAAAATACAGGGTGGTCCATAAGAAAAAACACAAGTTTATGCCATAGCTTCTAAACCATATTTGTTGATGAAAAACTAGGAACACTATTAGATTCCTTTCAAAAAAGTGCCTCAAGAATGTTTTCACATAAATAAGAAATATACAAAAATAAACAAGTTACGGGGTTGGGCCAGAAATGCACAAAATTGAAAAACACTGTATTTGTGGAATTCTGGACTTCCATTGTCTATAAAAATATATCTGAAACAAAAATAGAAGAAGAGAAAAAGAAAATTTGATTAGTAAATGGCAAGAAAAGAAAATAGCTGAAAAATTAAATTCAATGAATTAGTAGTATCTGAAAAAAGAAATGAAATAAGATTAGTAAATAAAAAGTTGGAAAATGGTGAAAAAATAAAATTATACAATATACACGACCTTTCGGTTAGTTGGGTATCTCTAACCGTTCTCACGTGTAAACTGATTATCAGAGTTTGGATTGATCTTTATATACTCCCTTGATCAGTCGTGCCGTGTTGGGCGTCTATCCCATTGGGCGAGGGGAGGAGCTTGAGTCCACTGATACGCGCCAGGATTGGTCGCCACGCGTTTGCCACTTCAACACTGGGTTTACTGAAAACTTCATGGTTCTGTTGGATGAAAGCAGCTTCCTTGAATTTTCGTTTTCGCCATTTCTGTTCCCGGTGGATAATCCTAGCATCGTTCCACTTAATGTTGTGATGTTTTGTCCATGCGTGATCAGCAATTCCCGATTTCGATGTTTCGGCTCTTCGTGTGTGTATTTGATGTTCTCCGATCCTAACATTAAGAGGTCTCTTCGTTTCACCGATGTATGAATCTCCACATTCACAGGGCACAAGGTATACGCAATTCTTATTGTCCGGGGGTCCATCTGGTTTAGTTTTGGTCAGCCTGCTTCTTAAGGTGTTGTCCGACTTGAACGCTGTTTTGATGTTGTACTGCTGAGCGATTCGCCTCATCTTCTCGGATATTCCCTTCACATAAGGTATGGTTATCATCTGGCAATTCGGGTTCTCCTCTCGTGTGGTTCTGTTCTGTTGACATTCCGCGATAGTCCTTGTTATTATCTTCTTGTTGTAACCGCTTTGTATCAGGTCCCTTTCGATGTTAGATATTTTCTGTTCCATGAGTCGAGGATCACTGCAAATTGTTGTCGCTCTCCTGAAAAGTGTCCTGATTACTCCTTTCTTCGTGCTCATTGAGTGATTCGAAGCGGAGTTGAGGTATTGGCCTGTGTGTGTGGGTTTTCTGTAGACTGACGTACTGATGTGATTATTGTTATGTTTAACCAGAACATCTAGAAAGGGTAGGCTGGAATCCTTTTCTTTCTCCATCGTGAATTTGATGGTGGTGCGAAAGCTGTTTATATGGTTTAAAAACTCGTCCAACTCGGCAGCGGTCCCTTTTCAAATGATGAAAGTATCGTCCACATATCTTAGCCACATCTTTGGTTTCACGGGAGATGATTCGAAGGCCAAGTGACAGAATCATCTCCCGTGAAACCAAAGATGTGGCTAAGATATGTGGACGATACTTTCATCATTTGGAATTGGTTGACCTTGTGAAAGTTTACATTTTAAAGTTGTTAGATAGTAAAAGGGTTTCTAACATGGAAGGAGATCAAAATGGGAGTATTGATAGGTATAAGGAACCACTATTGATGAAAGGTATAGAACACAGTGAAACATATGCCTCAGTAGCTATATTGACAACTATCGGAACCTCATTGCCTGTAGCAAATGAAAACAATATATAAATACATATATAATCTAAATAATGCAGTCATACATGGAGTAGTAAGATAATATATTTATTTTGAAATTTCAGAAGGGATTAAAGCTGAAAGTAATCTTGTGTGCAAATTAAACGAAAGTTTATATGAACGCAGATAAGCACCAAAGAAATGGAATGCAAGGTTTAATGAGTGTCTTGTTATTATGAAATTTAAACAAAGTCAATCTGATGAATGCTTATATGTATTTAAGTCAGAATCTTTAGTACCTAATGTATAACTTATTATATGTTGATGACATAATTTTTGTGTATCATGATTTGAAATTTCTAGAAACTATTGAAAATGAATAAATTTCCGAATTTAAAATGTATGATCTCTGTGAAATTAGATATCTTTCGGAAATTTAAATTGAGAGAATCAATGGAAATATGTACGTAAGTAAAAACAAATATCTTCGGACAATGCTAAAGAAATTTGAAATTGAGAAATGTAATTTTGCTGAACCACCAATAGAGATTAAACCTTGTCTTGCTATAATTGGATATTGTGTTATTGATCACAAAATATATAAACAGCTTACCGGTGCATTATTGGATCTGTGTCTGGCAACAAGTCTGGATTTAAATGTCGCATTGCAAGGACTCAAAAATAGTAGAATATTAAAGGAGCACTTGATAGGAAATTAGTATTTGAGGAATATAAGTAGATTTATTAGCTAACACGTTTGCTGATTTCGCTAACTTGTCAGATAGAAAATCCATTTAAGGTCTCTTAATTGAAGTATTCATTGGGTAACCAGAAAACAAAAGTTAGTCGCTCAATTTTCAACTGAAGCAGAATTTATTTCTTTGGCTACTGTCACTAACGATACAGTATGGATAGAACGATTATTGCAACAAGTGTATGTAAAACTAGAGTTACCAATTATTATTTACAAAGAAAACATTTCTTTATTGATTCTCTCGAATTTCGGGATTGTATCAGGTTACGTTATGTAGGCTTTAAATATCTAGTAGCTAGGGATTCATGTAAAAAGGGATTTATAGATGTGAAGCACATTTTCTCGAAAAATGAAAGGCTGATATTTTGACTAACGGATTAACATTTCCTGACTTTGTAGATTTGAGGAGGGGTGTTGAAATAATAAATTGATCTCTATGATGCATATAAGAGTGAAGTACCTACGTCATAGAGTACTTATGTGAAAGCTTTTGTTTATGAATATTAATTAATTGATATAAACTTTAGTTTGATCACGATGAATGGTGTTTTGTTATGAAAACGAGTACTATTAATAAAAAGGACTACAACTAATAACTGAAACTAAGGTTGACATTTATTTTTGCTAACAATCATATCAAATTATGTCTACATGGACTACAACTGAAAAATGAAACTCACTTGGACATTTATTTGTGATAATATTTATATTAAATTATGTCAAAATGCACTAGAACTGATAACTGAGAATCAAATTGACGTTTATTCAAGGTGATTATCATATCAAATTGAGTCAAAATGGACTAGAGCTGACAAGTGAACAGTATGCGCAAAAACGAATTAACAGAAATCGGTTTACTCAAAATTAGGCCGAAACAGAGACGAAAATAGGAAATAAAATAATCCTGTAAAAAGACTTTTACATATAGGTATTGTATTTTACTCACGGTAAAAATATGACCTAGATACGAAGCTACTGATGTCAAAAATTATGTTGAAGAGACAAGATCTAGAATTTCGCAATTAGTTTTTATGACTCCTGGTGTTTGAAAAGGCTATTCTAGCAGGGTCAGTAGAAAACCTGCTAAAATGGCCTATGTCTTGAAAATCGTCAATCTTGTATCCGTGAGGAAATATCAATACACCATTACACATAGATAATATACTTGAAACGAACCACTTCGATTTACTAAAAATTACGCTGAGATTACTTATAATTATTCACACTTGTGTAACCAAATCAAAACACAATTATGGTGTTAATGATTCACTTAAAATTTTGAGATCCATTATCTAAGTCGAAATGTTCAGAGCAATCAATGATAGAAGTTACAGAAATAAGTAAGAAGAAGTTTTGATAATGTGTACTCAATTTCTAATGGGCCTATGTGAATTGCGATTCGTGTCTTGAACTACATTGCCAAATAATAGCAGTAGATAAAGAATGGGTGTGCACAATACACAATGACCTTGACCTTGAAAAGGCGGTTAACCTTGAGTTGATATTTAGGAGTGGGGGTAAGGGGCGTGTACCATACACAATGACCTTGATATTCATCAGGAGTGGGGATAGTTTATTTTTCGATTGGTTTACCTTGAAAATAGAACAGACCATGACCTTGAATATTTATCAGGAGTGGGAATAGCTTATTTTTCAATTGATTGACCTTGAAAATAGACCAGACCTTGAGAGCATTAACCTTGAATATTTATCAGGAGTGGGGATAGCTTATTTTTCGATTGATTGACCTTGAAAATAGATCAGACCTTGAGAGCATTAACCTTGAATGTACCAGGAGTGGGCTCAAGTTTGATTTCAATTGGTCAATAGTGGCCTTGACATTTTTCATCCCTACCCATTTTTTCTCATTATATATTTTGCTTTCAGTGAATTCAAAGGTAGTTAGCGCGATGTATTTCAGATTTCAAAGTTCCGGTGGTATAATTTTTACCGAAATAAACGTTACCAAAATCAGTTAGGTCATTATAATATTTTGGTCTCTGATGAGTTCATCAAGATTCGTTTCGCATAAAGTTTGTGTGCTCCATGTTTTTGAAGCAAAGAAAGCTAAATGTATAATCGAGCTGAAGAAAACAATTGTGAGTTCGCCATAATATCGACACCATAGTTTGACAAAGAAACTTTAGTCCATTATATCAAGCTTTATGGACAAGAGTGTGCTAAGTGTGAAAAGCCATTTATGCGTGTAACTGAAATAGATCCAAGAGACTGCACTGGCTATATAGTATGAAAAACTGTGTTGTAATCATGCGAGCATACGAGATTGTCTGGAAAATAAATTCACTGAAATACCAGTTGGAATATTCATATGAAAAGATGGATGGAAAAAATGAAAATCATTACCCTACTATGGATTTCGAATTAACTGATAGGGATACAGTAAATGATGCGAAAAGTATTGCTGATGCATTTTCTCAGTGATAAAATTTCAGTGAGTGTTTGCTGTGAAGATTTAGCACGTTTAAGTGAAGAGCTGAAAAAATGGATCTTCAATAATATATCATTATCAGAAAAAATTATGTTTAACTTATTTCCAAAGTCGAAGCTAGTTGTGTTGGAGCATGCATATATTGGTAGAAAAATTTGAAGACTTTAGTGAAGAAGATTTGAAATTTTTTCCTGTTGACTACTTAGTTAAAGAAACTGAATTGCTATGAGCTTCTCAACATTTATCATAGGGCTTTCTAGACCATTGATCGAAACATTTCAAATTACAGACCCATTTACCCTGCTTTCATACATCATAATCGACCCTGATGAAAATATCGCATATAGATGGCCCACCTGTGAGTCAAGCAAATTGCTTTCGATGTCAATCAAGTATTGACGAACCCCCACCTACTTTTGTTTTTCAAGCGTGAGGATACAGTACAGTAATTCAGTAACGAAGAATATTGGTTCCAGCATAATCAAGTATCTACCCCCACCTACTTATAAATTCAAGGTTATTGTGTATGGTACACACACCATAACTAAGTTACCCCCACCCGCTACAGTTTTTCAAGGACACAAACCACAGTACTTAAAGGTATGAGCCAAGTTATTTCGACAGTTCCAAAGTTTGAGAGTGAATCAATAAACATGGAGTGCAGAAACAGTGAGTGTATTTCGAACCATACATTTTGTGCCAAAAGTATTTTTTTCTTCAACAAATCGAAAACTAAGTATGTATCTGTTGGACTGTCGCACCTTCTGAAAAGAAGTTATAAGAATCAGTGGACCATCTCTGAGGGGTCATCACATTTGATTTCACTGCTGAAGAGTTTCGTGAATTGTCAACTGTGAAAGAGTTTATCCATAGGAATTTGGAGAAATCATTCATCAGCAGAATTCAAGGAATTGAATAACTGTACGTTATTTTTCATAAATATCAATAATAAGTCTATTCTTGGATTGAAAAATGACAATTGTCAAGTGTACATTGGTCGAGACACTATGGTTGTGAATTATTTTCACTACAGAAATTAATAAGTGGTTATATTGAGTTCCTAGAATATCATGGGATTTCCAGAAGTTCTACAGCATGGTTACCCGGTCCGTGTCAAAAAATGAGTGGTGATTTCTTAGTGAATATAAACGATTTATTAGATGAGTCATATAAATATTTATTTAATTCACTGATTTTCAAAGAATTAATAAAAATTTGATCCATATTACTGTAATGAATGAAGTGAATCAGATAGCAGTATTGATATGAAGAAAAGTTACATTTAACCATATAGATACTGTTCATTCATATGTGTGTTTGGACTTTTTGCATATCGAGAATCTCGAAATATTTACTGGGAGATGTTTGCCCTTGATAGAATAAGATTCAATAGTAGAATAAGATTAACTGTGAATACATTCTAGCTCCTATTTTAGATATGGAGCCATAGAAATAATATTTTTATTAGTAGATTTTCCTCAGCTGTAATCTCACACTTTGTAAACTTAACGCACAAAATTGTGAAAAAAAAATTATTTATTTTCTCAATATCTTTACATAATAAAGAGTATTTCAGAATTAAATTTATTGTAAATCATTTTTCTTTGATCCAGGACCATTATGCTCCTTCCCCTACCTAAAAACTTCACATACAGTTTGTTTCCTTTTTTTCTCAGAACTTTTTCTACCAACATAAATATCCGCGATGTTTTACCCTTTCAGCAGTTCGAAATTCGTTAGAAACCACCCTTAATATCTTCATTTGAAGAAGCACGTAATAAGTAAGTTCTTGGATATGTTGATTGTATCTTCCGAATGTGAAAATTTATTCGACCAATTGGTGTGTAACCTTTTGCGAAAAAACTTGTCTAGTTTTACTCCACTCGAACATAATCTCCAACTTTATATTTACTCTTTTTTGGTCTATTACCTTGAGATGTGAATAAGCCGAATTCAGAATCTTTTTTTTCATTTTCACTGTTAACATCAATCGGCTTTTATAACCTGTAGTGAGTGCTTTGTGAATTATATTGATGTACTATATCGTTCAATATATCTATCCACTTATAATTTCCACGAACGCTAAATTCTTTCCACATAATCGATTTGATTGTCCTATTAACTCTTTCCACAACACTACTTTTCAAATTTGAGTATGAACTATAATGATTTATGTATATTTTTCCCATTAATTTCCTTATAAAATTTTATTGTAGAATTCTTTTTACCAAAATCAGTTTGTACGATTTTTTAGGGCGGATTCTCCAATTCTCCCAAAATTTCATTTCATTGCCCCAAATTGTACATCTTTTTTGCACCTTTATTCTTTCAAACGGAAATTGCCCAAACATATTTCGAGTTGAACACATTTATCACAATCAGTATATACTTTTTAAAACCCTTATTAAATCTTGCATATGCGTATAAACTTCAACTAAATCTTGCTTTTGAAAAAGATCTGAGAGTCCTTTTTTAACTATTACACCGCCTCCTGGGGAAATTAATTTCTCACAGGACATATGTTAGCTCATTAAACAATATCTTTCGTGTTTATTGCTACCATTTTAGGAGTAGGTTCAATTTTTCAAAATGAACTCGGCGGGGAAAAACTCATCAGTATTTTCCCCTTGATTAGGTTCTGATGTTTTGGACATTGATATTTTATTTCTCCTTTTTTCAGTAATGATAACTGATCCTTCTTGATATTCTTTCCATTTATGGGAGTCTCATTGAATCCACCTGTTTTTGGATTACTCTCGAAAAAGATATAAACTTCGCAGTTTTCATATGGGGGAATGTGGATTCAGACGTTATTTAGTGGATAATTTATTATTTAGTAATTTTATTATTAATTTGTTCCTCGAGATGGAGATGAAAGTAAATAATGTTTTTTTCTCATTTGTTTGAAATATGATTGTAAAATTTATCAAGTGTCATTTTGATGATACTTTTTCAGTCTTCTTTTGAACACTGACATATTCTTCAAAGTTGTAAATATTTTATAATATTATTTTAGCATAAAGCATAAGAAATGAAACAAAAATCATATAGATATATTAGTTTTAATTCACAAAAGGGGACAAATAAATAATAACAAAAATACAATAAAAATCAACTAAAAACAAAGAAGAATTTTATGGACTAGTGGTGTTTGGTTTATTTGATTACTAGAATTTATTGAAAAACAATAATGAAAATCAACTTAAATTTTGGATACTTGAATAAAAAGATTTTTATTGAATGTTGTGCAAACAATTATTCAGAAGTTCGTGACCCAAAAGAGTATCAATTTATTTCATGCAATCAACGTCGATATGACCCCATGCCAAAGTCTGACAGGAATTTTTCAGTAGGAAAGGCGCTTTATTTCATCGAAGGGACTGATAAATGCCACTTTATTGCGCATTTCCCCAGTTACATTCATGTAAAACATGATCTGAATATTGACATCAACACACAATAAAGATTCAATTTTTAGTGATGACATTTTTATAGTCAGATAAATGAATTTTTTTTTTCAACTATATGTTTACTGATCCCTTTTGCTTTTTTATCAACTATCCAATAGTCAACACAGTAGCTAGCCTCAGTCCCATTTAAAAAACTTTAAGATTTTTTCCTGCATACTCGTCTTTCATTTTTTTCCCTATTATTGACTTTTAGGTATAATGTTATGTACATTATTAGCTGGGATAATTGGAAAGATCAAAATGTTTTCCTGCGCTTTGTTTTGATGTACGTCATAAACATTTTCTGTTAATTTATTTCCACAAGAACGTGAATTCAGTATCTGTGTTTATAATAAAGAAACCTTACTACCAATTTTTGCTTTCAGAAAATTATAAAAAAAAAATTATAGATTACTGTTTTCAAATTTCCTTAGAACACAAAATCCCAAATATCGGCTTATTCATACCGCCGTAACACGAACTTTGTTCATTTCTATCGCTATTAAATTTTCACTGAATATTTCACGGTCCCCTTGAAATTCGGGTTTTAGCAATCCATTTGTTTCCGCCCGAATTTTTTTTACCATGTTTTTTCCCCCAATGAACTAGAACAATTTTATAATTTCCCCCTCGGTTTTTCAACATTTTCCAAAATTGTTTTGCCAAAAATGCTATTTATCAGTTTTAAATTTGAACCGGTTGATTTCTCAAAATTGTATTTTTTGATTTATTTCTCAAATCAGTAGTTTGAATCATATATATGATTTTTTTAACCATTGGAGATTGTTGAAATTTGAGAACTCTATGAATTTTTCGTGAGAATCAACCCCGTTTTCTAAACACTGTTTTCAAGCATTCGTAGTGAATAATGTAATTTTTTTTATTTTGTAAATTTAGGTATCAGCTTAGGAAGAATTTTTCCTCCTCGGGGGTATGAAAAAATTTTCAGGGAGAATACTGGGCAAGTCATTATGTATAGTTATTGTAGTTTCCAGGATAAGTAATATCCACTTCGAAAAATATATCCTTCAGGTGAGGTATTATGTTAAAAATTTCCAAATATCTAAATTTTCAATTTCATTCTTCATTCAACAAGATTAAAACCACCTGTTGGTAAAT